>JAVYIG010009400.1:0-10000 GCA_035222895.1 Strongylocentrotus droebachiensis | reverse complement strand
GGATGGTGTAGACAGGAATGAAGACTTGGGTGCCCTTCTCAATCATCAATCCATTGTGTACAAAGGTCTCGTTACACATTCTGTTGGAACTGTGAACATATTAAGATAAATTGTTATTTCGTTTTATTTTTTTAACTTAAAGACGAATTAACCTCTCGACTATGAAGATTATTATGACATAAAGAGTAAAGCAAGGTTTTATTTGATATAAAAGGATCGCTCTTGGCCAAATAATATCGTCTTGCAAGTACAATAAAGAGACCCTATTTCGGCATATTTACGACGTCGTCTGCTGCCCAAGGAAGCTGCTATTTTGTCGAAATTTTCTTTCAAAACTTCCGGATTGTGACGTATCGCATGGAGAACTGATGTAGCGGGGTGCACGCGTTATGTGCAATACACGTCAAACATGGTGTACTGTCAAGTGTTTTGTTGTAATAATTCTTCCTCGAAAAACCAAGGGGAAATCGTTTCATCGGTTTCCAGGCCCACACAATCGCAATGAAATATTCAAGCTATGAAGGTGGAGAAATTTATGGACAAAAAATAGTACGACAGGAAAAACGATGTGATCTGCAGTGATCATTTTACAGTTTACAACAGGGAAACGTACGAACGCGATAGCGGTCGACTCCATGCCGACGTCACAGAACGGGCCGTGCGCAAACACAATGGCGACATTCTGAAAATTCCTAGAGCCGAGATAGACGCAAGACGAAGGCTTCTGAAGAAGAGTAACGTCCTCCCTTTCGTCAAATTTACGATGTTTTATATTGTTCAGATAATTGTTTTATTGTCCTACAAACTGAAATTAAAATGTAGTTTGAGATTAATTCCCCTTTAATACTAACACATTATATCAAACAGAGTTTGTGATACAATCTGTTCGATATGTGCCCAAACAGAGCCGACAAACACGTGACAGGAGACATAATTTCCAAACGATAGTGTGTGTAAAGCGTTCTCTACCATTTGTGGCCGGATTTGTGGTATCGCGGTTCAGTCACTTGGAGGGTTAAGGCTACGAATCTCAGCCTGGCTCTGTAACGTCATTTGACCATGAAATTTACCCATATTTTGCCACAATTTGCCACAATATTTGCCATTTTCTACTAAAATGCAGGGCTACAACGACAAAAATAAAATCTTACACGGCAGCAGGTGGAAATATCCGCAGAGTCTCGCAGACCACCTGGTCCAGGTAAGGCATTGTTGCAACAGACTTATACCCGACACTGTCGCGAGAGGGCGTCACCCTGTCAATCTCGTCGATAAGCTTTTCCTGGGCCTCGGGATTGGTTGCCAAGGAGTAAGCGATGAACCCAAGGAGAGTGGTGGTCGTCTCAGAACCAGCGGTAAAGAAGAGCAGCCCCTAATTTTGATTGAAGTGATGAAATGACAAAATAAATGAATCGGGGAAAAAAATGGCAACAGATTTAATGGGATGGATAGTAGGAGTGTCGTGGTCGAGTGGTTTAAGGCGCTTGACTGGAGATGCGAAGGTCGAGAGTTCTAAGATATCTACCTGCAATTACTACTCTCCACCCAGATGTTAAATGGGTACCCGGTAGGATGCGACCGTCATTGTTGGTCAAACAGTTTTTGAGCGTCAAGTAACGCCTGGCTGGAATGCTCGTCAGGGAGTGGAGATTGTGTACACAGTGTGTGCGGGCAAGTATTGAATCCAATGACCGGGGTAATAGTATATATGTAAAGCGCTTGAGGCATCATAGATGTATTAAGCGCTATATAAAAGCGGAATTATTATTATAGTAGGAAACTTTATTTAAAAAACTTATAGTGATGAACAATAACTTGCTAGTCAGCCTTCATAAAAGTGCTATTTAGTGGGAACCGGGAGTACTAGCGCATGGCCATAGAGAGGTATTGGAACATTTTAATTGGTCTATCTGTGGGGAAACACCATGGGAACATTTCTTTTAGGTTAACTTCGAAAGTTGTACAAGACGTCAATCTGTTGATTATCTAGAAGCTTCAGTTAACCTAATGTTTAGTTTTTTCATATCTGAATATGCAATATGTTTACTTCATCTAAGACCATGAAATTAATAAAAACAGTTTAGGGCTTCGGGCTTCGGGCTTCGACTCAATATGACTTTGGCGATCAATTTCCGTTTCCGCCTCTTACCTGAGCAAAGACCTCATTGTCCGTCAGAGTGGCTTTCTTGCCAAGACCCCTCGAGTGGTATTGGACATCGTGGTGCTTGTCCAGATCGGCATGGATGTCGTCATCATCCTCCTCCTCCTCCTCGGGCTTGCATTCCTTGTCGATGTTTTCTTGCTTCTGGGAGTCAAGCAGCAATTGCAGGAAATCTACCCTCTGTGAAGATAGTTTCGTGGGTACGGGTAATATGCATAACAAACCGTTATAAAGAAATAGCGATAATATATAATAGAGGGTTCTTGTATAGCGCTAATGTATGTCAGACTTGGCAATTCAGGGGGTGTTTCACAAAGATCCTAAGTTGAACTTATCTCTAAGTTGGAATTAAAAATTATGGAAAGCCATTAGCATCTTTGAAAATATTTTGTAAAAGTTATTTTTCAAGGCATAAAATATTGATTCAAATCAATCATATTTTCTATTATCAAGGAGATTTCGTGTTCTTGATGTGTAATTTCTGAAAAGTCTAAAAAAAACCTTTTGAATTGAATATATTTAATTTTAAGGCTACAAATGGCTCTCCATAATATTTAAGTCCAACTTAGGAGTTAAGTTCGACTTAGGATCTTTGTGAAACTCCCCTGGCGCTCCACAATTATTAGACGCTGTAGCCTATCTAGGAATTAATTCCTGCAATGTACCCATTTAACTCACCTGGGTCGAGTAGGGCAAATGTAAATTAATGTCTTGCCAAAGGACATCAATGCCGCAAAACTGTGCCAATCTGTTGAATTCATTTTAATGAATCGAAAATCATAACAAAGTGTCAATAAAGATATTATTGGTACTGCAAAAATGAATTTAAAAAATGAAATAACGAAAGCAGAAATACTAATCTTTTCGTCTTGCCCTCATCGGCGTGAATCACAAGGTTGAACAGAAAGCCGAAATGATCAGACAAAATAATCAAATGCTAATTTGCTGTTGTGAACTCAAGAACACTCCAAATACCGTCAAACCTGCTTTAGTGACCACCTGTCTTCAAAGACCACCTGTCTACAACAAGTACAATATTTGTTTCCCCTGAAAATGGTTTCTCATTGAAAAATTTACTAAAGGAACCTGTCCACAAAGACCACTTTTTGTGTTTCCAATGAGCGGTCGCTATAAACAGGTTTGACTGTATAATCACCTTAGAGTTGGGACCAGAGGGGCTGCTCTTTCTCAGAGCAATCGTCTTGTTGTTGACATCCCTGAAAAAGTCCAGGGTATCGGCAGGTATGAACATTGCAATCCGGAAGTAAGCCAGGACTTTCCCCAATATTGGTATGAGAGCTTTCAAAAAGAACGAGTAATGAATTGTAATTATGATAATAATAATGATAATGATGATGATAATAATAACAATAAATAATAACAATTTTGACTTACCATTAGAAAAAGATACTAGTATACTAATATTTTCTCCTGTTTTTCCTTCAAAACATTTTCTCTTACTCTTACTCTTTGCATCATGTTGTTCCGTGATAAGTGACAGGCAAGAATTAAAAACAAAGTACTTCATCGGGATGTTAAAGCCCCTCTAAAGTGTTGGGAGCCCCAAATATTTGATGTCAAAATTTCACTTGAATTGTATCATAATGTGAAAGAGGATATTATTAAGACACATTTCTGCAAGGATTTTTCAAAACAAATGTGTTTGAAGTCGAATATTGATGAAAGAATACAACATTTAGGTTTTCCTCGAACAACAGAAAACCCAGCGAGGCTCAAATAATGCTAAAAACATTTTGTTTACTTCCGAGGATGAAGAGGGGGTTGGTGAGATCAAACTGGAAGGCTTTCTTAGCATTGGTTACAAACGGGCTTTTGGGGTCCGACTGCGAATCGATGTCGATACCAAAAGCACAGCTCCCAACCGTGTCCATGACGAAAGACCCAAACAGGCTACAAAAGAAAAGAAAATAACGAAATATTTTGAATTTCAAAACTATAAATTACATGCCAGAGAGAAAGCACGAGCAGTGTTTCGACAACTGAAAGAGACAAAGTAGATGTACACATCATGTAAACACTATTTTAGGGCAACTTGTTTATATATACATATTTATATATATACGTACACATGTGTATATGGTTAACATGGTAAAGTAATATGAAGACCTGGGGAAGAACTTATTCAACGACATTATTCATTGAGAGTCAATAAAATGTGTTAGAAATATAGTAGATAATTATCAATATTGTTATTATTATTATTATTATTATCTTATTATTATCATTATTATCATTAATATTATTCGCATTATTTATCATTATCATTATCTATCGTAGAAGAAGAAGTAGTAGTGTTATTATTATTGATACCATTCTTATTATACAATTTCAGAACTTACCTTTGGAATTCAGTGTGTCCGTTCTCTTTCTGCATGATGCCGATATGCTTGACGAGACTATCTGCGCTATTGTTGACAAGATGTGACATCTGTGAATAAGTCGAGAATGAAAAAACTGTGATACTGGACTTTGTTTTAATCAGAGTGCGTTTATATCTGTGTGGCTTCCATCGGATGAATTATGGTCGATGTTAATTGTAGTAACGAGCATAATTTCACACCTCTCTTGTTCTTTCTTCTCTGTCTGCAACCCATGATAGCTTTACATTTTTCATCCTCCTTTCATGCACCCCACCCCTCCTGCATTCTATCTCTCCTCCTCTCTCTCTCTCTCTCTCTCTCTCTGTCTCCCTTACCCTCCCCTCTCTCTCTATCTCTCTGCCTCTCTCTGTCTCTATCTATCTCTCTTTATGTCCGTTTCCTTTATCACCATCATCATCATCATCACCTTCATCAATGTCATCATCGCCATCATGATCACAACCACTATATCATCGGCATAGCATTCCATCATCAATTTCGTCGTCGTCATCATCGTTGTTGTCGTCACCACCAACACAGCCACTATCACCATCATCATCACCACCATAATCCTCAATCATCATCCTCTTTGTCATAATCATCGTCATCCTTGTTGTCGTTATCATCATCATCACCACCACCATCATCATCATTATCACCATCATTACCATTACCGTCATCATTAGCAACAACATCATCGTGTTCAAAGTTAATCCACAATTTATTCCCACAAATCACCGTGTAAACATGGTAAAAAGGGACCTACTTGTTTCATCTTTGCACCGCTGAATGATGGGGTTAAGACATTCCTCACTTCCTTCCATCGCTCGCCCTCCAAGAGGGAAACCATTCCTTCCAACTCCTCAGGAATCTGCGGGAAACTCTATATACACGGACAAACAATGGTATGGGGAAGGGGTCAAAATTGTTTTGAAAAACTCTGGCTCCTTGCTATGTCAGTTTATGCTGTCTTTTGTTTTGTCGGGATTTTCATTGGCAGAGCTTTTGGCGCTGCCTGTCAGACTAATGGGACGTTGCAAGAAAGTTGCGATTGATTGCAAGTTGCAAAATTCGATTGCAACTCAACTTTCTTGCAACGCCCCACTAGTCTCCTAAAATTCCTATGATTTTGTTAGGAATAAAGTTTTAAAAATTAAATTAAGTTAACTAGATCTCCCCCCCCCCCCCTCTCTCTCACTCTCTCCCTATCTCTTTCTCTCTCTCTCTCTCTCTCTTCTCTCTCTCTCTCTCTCTCTCTCTCTCTTACCAAAGTTGCGATGCAAGAAAGTTGAGTTGCGATCACTTGCAAATTTGCAATTAATCGCAAGACTTAAAGGTAAAGACCAGTAATGGTCATGCGATTGCATTGTGAAAGAAACGTTGTGGAATCGATCAGAAAAGGTTGATCATCTAGCATCTAGCATCTGCAAGGTTCTGGAATCATCAAAATGATAAGAAATTTGGCCCATTCTTCGTAAAGTTACAAGCACTATACACAGAAAGATGTATATGGGACTACCCTATCTCTCTCACCAGACCATGAGAGAAATAAATTTACCAAATATATGAATTAGTAGGCGGTTTCCCGGCAAATTTTTTATCATCATGTATTAGTCAAAACATATTCTTTCACATGATTGGTAATGAGAGCTTCCATTTCATTTTTTGAAATTGGGGCGTTGCCAATACTGGTCTTTACCTTTAAGCTTGATTTGGGGGATTTGCAATTGATTGCAATTTTCTTGCGACGCCCCATTAGAGTACTGAGCAGTGGCGGATCCAGGGGGGCCGCCCCCCCCCCTCCCCCCTGGCGCTCAAGGGAGGGGTGCGATTTTTCAAATTTTCGTGGAGCAAAAAAATAAAAAATTGTCCCACTCGTGCTCCGTCTATCTCGACGTTTCGTTTGGTTGTACCGATCGTCTTGAGGTGTAACCTCGCTCAAATCTATCATCACTATTGAAACCTTCAAAGATTACATGTAATATTTTGTGTCTCTCTTAAAGCCTGTCTGCACTAGTTTGGCCAGGAGGGATTAGACCTCCCTGCATGGTCACTGACAGGTGGTTCTCTCATCAAATCAGCTCTCAATTAACATAAGAAAAGGGGATCATGGGGGGTCAACGGGTACCGATTAGGCATTATTTGATATATGGGGAGCGCAAGTAGCTACAAGAAATGCAGACAGACTTTAAGTGAAACTCCTTTGCAATACTTACGACTCTGTCGTGGAAACTGTTAAAGCTCTTGACCAGCAGATGACGCAACATCTCGGGGTCACCAACAACAAGGACTGGGGTCCTGAATGAATACGTCCTGTAACAAACAAGAGGATGTACACCTATTAAATCCCTTGCACGCGAGGCGTTATTTCTCTTGCGTCAATTGCTTGCGCTAATCACCTCTGCTAAGGAAATGAGCTTATGCACGGGTAAACATTCAACGCCCTTTTATAATAGTTCAAGTTCCAATCATATATGTGCGGTGTCACTCTCACTCGGTGCGTCAAAAACTGCATCAGTCGTTGACGCACTGCTACGTCAGCAAAATGACGCCCCGTTAGCAACGGGCAATTCCCGCTTAAAGACCGTTTGGATATATCTTATGGCGAACTTCTGACTTTTATCGGCTTTTTATCGGCTTTTTTATCGGCTTTTCAATTCACGTAAAAGATCTATACACCACTTGTAATGAGGTTAGAGCTATACAGCAGAGCCATTGATTAGGAGAGTTTAGCCAACCAGTTTCGACTTGGACACAACTTGGCGAATACTGCTTCGTTGGGCAAACACACAAAAAACAAGAGAATACGCTATGTTGTGCCCAAGTGAAACCAAGTTGGCCAAACTCTGTGTATAGATGGCTCTGAGCTACAGCACACGAGGCTGCCTTAATACTTATACCCCCCCCCCCCCACCCCCACCCAATTGCTTTCTCTTTATAAAAACAAATCGTGTACTATAATACATCATGTATACCAGACTGTCTCTTTAAGCTCATATTCGTGATTTCGCTTTACATATTAATGATATTTAACATTTGTGTGGTTTATCATTCTTATTTCGCTTTTTTCAGGCTTGTTTAGTCATTGCATTGTGTTTACTATCGACATGATTATCCGCTTGTACTTACCCGTAGACTTTTCCATATTTCTTATTCCACTCCACGAATTTTCTGGAATTTTCTGTTGACAAATGAAACAAGTAAAATATATTTAATGATGCAACATGAACAAGAGCTGCTTGACTCCCCCACCCCCTCCACCTCCCCCTCCCATCCCTGGAGGCGTTTCACAAAGCCTTTTTCAATGACAAATGACAAAAATCACCGACAAATCTGCTGTTAACCAATCAGAAGCAAGGATTTCAGTAGCTTATAACAAAACGTGTCATTTGTCAATGATGACAAGTTTTGTGAAACACTCCCCTTCCCCGTTGTCCCTGCACCAACAAAAGGTAAGTACATTTACATGACAACGCTCGAGACAGATGATGACCCATACGCTTGAAATGACACTGCAATACAACCATGTATTTGTCTTAGTTATCGAAAGCGGACTAAATTTAGTCTATGGTTTAATCCACCGACTAAGTATGGAATGACAAGCGTCCATATTTCTATATTTTTGAATAATCTAATCTGTCACTAAATTAAAATAAAATGTAATTACATAATTAATAAACTACAATATAACTATGATATAATTATTTTATCATGGTGATTTAGGGACATATCAAATTATTCAAAAATATATTCATATGGACACTTGGCATTCCATACGTAGTCGGTGGATTAAACCATGGACTAAAGTTAGTCCGCTTTTGAGAATGCCACCCAATAAGTTAAACCAATATTTAATCATTGTATATCGAATTTGGAGGAGATTTCTCACGGTCAGCTGGAAAGACAGGAGAACAAATGCGATACGTCGTCGAAGCCCAATGGTTTCACCATCTCTGACATCACCAAGTAATGGAAATGATGTCAGTTCTTTTGAAATGAAGTGCTATCACTGATCAATATTCGATAATTATTGCTGAGACCTTATACGTTACGCACCGAGCCACAAGTTGTCTAAGTAAAGGTGTTGAGGAGTGGTATGCAGGTGGTTAATAGACACTTTGCTGGAAATGAGGTCGAGCCCACTGTGCGCCAAAAGTATTCTCACAGAAGATAATAATCTTCTTTTGCCATTTTACACCTCTAAAAAAAGAATGCCCTACCGAGTCATTAAATATGAAAAAAAATACATTTTAGTCATTTTGTGTGTTAAAACAAATGTCACAGTGACGTTTCCGATTCAACCAATTTGAAGTGCCCTTGGGTATAGTGATTAAACGAATCAAAGATTTACAACTCTCTTATTTTTAAATTTCATTCAAACTTTCCCCACTCTGCTTATCTGATTTTCCTGCCTTCTTAGACGACGAAGGACCGGTAGCACAAGTAACAAAAAGGAAATTCGCAAAAACAGTATGGCGCTGGAAAAGAAGAGTGAAGAGCGTTTTAATAGCAATTATCGAAAGATCAGAAATATATCAAATTTACCGATGTAAAGAGGGGATTGCCAATAACCGGTAGCGAGGGCTCGTAAGGCACACCACGACGCCACCAGTAAGTACGAGTCCAGCATTCATATCTAGGCAAAGAAAAAGTGAAAAATGGTTAGATTTTTTTTTTATTTAATTGATAGCTATACAAAGCCTGTTGCACATATTCTGGATGTAGGTTGCACCAAAGACGGGTTTGGGTGTGTGTGGGCATGGGTTTGTGCATGCGGGTGCTAGTTGGGGGCTTTTACAATCAGACATGATTATTTACGTCTGAAAAACGACCAAATATTACACGAGTGTCTGTTGAATTTGTCTGGATTGATCTGGAAAGTTGTGAATTTCGGAATAAAAAGGGGGCATTTCTACATTAACTAATGAAATCTGAAGGGGGTCTCAACATGGCACATTCATGCACAAGGCCGCCCACAAAGCATATACCTCCCCCCTACATTAAGTAAGTCGCGTATGGCTGTAAATACTCAAGACATCTAGCTTCATGAAAAAATACCCTCTTTTCTCATGACCTGCCAATGAACATCTTCCCATTAAAGTCAGCCTTTCTATCTGACAGTAATATTTACAATGCTAAGGTTTGGAAGTTCACTGTAATCACTATGGTTATATCCTAAACGCCTGTAATAATACACGGCATTTTCAATGAAATTCATGAAAAATGCTTAAAGGTAATGAAAAGTTTTGGGAAAATGTTGAAAATTGAATGGATAGCAATTCTTTACCATTTTGGTATTTGTGGATGTAATATAAGCACTAGAAAATGTAGCCCCTAAAACCTTTCTGCTTTCGAGAAATTGAATAATCACAAATTATACGGAGCTCCCGGTAAATTTCAAATTTTTCAAATAGCGCCTATGGCCATTCCATAGTAGATGCGACCATGAAAATCTCAG
>JAVYIG010009399.1:0-78743 GCA_035222895.1 Strongylocentrotus droebachiensis | reverse complement strand
CTAGGAGAAGAGGGTCGCTATTTATAATACAAAATGAGGGTCACTATTCATAATAGGAGAAGAGGGTCGCTTTTTATAATACGAAATGAGGGTCGCTATTCGTAATACGAACTGAGGGTCGCTATTCATACTAGGAGAAGAGGGTCGCTATTCATAATACAAATAAGGGTCGCCATTCTTGATAGGAGAAGAGGGTCGCTATTCATAATACAAAATGAGGTTCGCTATTCATAATAGGAGTAGAGGGTCGCTATTCGTAAAACGAACTGAGGGTCGCTATTCATACTAGGAGAAGAGGGTCGCTATTCATAATACAAAATTGAGGGTCGCTATTCATAATAGGAGAAGAGGGTCGCTTTTTATAATACGAAATGAGGGTTGCTATTCATTATATGAGTAGAGGGTCGCAATTCATAATACGAAACGAGGGTCGCTATTCTTAATAGGAAAAGAGGTCGCTATTCATAATAGGAGATGAGGTTCGCTATTCATAAACGAAATAAGGGTCGCTATTCATAATAGGAGAAAAGGGTCGCTATTCATAATAGGGTCGCAATTCATGATAGGAGTAGGGGGTCAATATTCATTATACGAAATGAGTGAGGGTCGTTATTCGTAATAGGAGTAGAGGTCGCTATTCATGATAGGAGAAGAGGGTCGATATTCATAATACGAAATGAGGGTCGCTATTCATAATAGGAGTAGAGGGTCGCTATTCACAATACGAAATGAGGGTCATTACTCATAAGGGCCGCTATTCGTAAACCGAAAAGAGGGTCGCTATTCATAATACGAAATGAGGGTCATTACTCAAAAGGGCCCCTATTCATAAAACGAAAAGAGGGTCGCTATTCATAATAGCAGTATAGGGTCGCTATTCAACAAAACGGAATGAGGGTCGCTATTCACAATAGGAGTAGAGGGTCGCTATTCATAATACGAAATGATAGCGACCCTCATTTCGTATTATGAATAGCGACCCTCTGCTCCTTATGAATAGCGACATTGACCCGTGTCAACGTACGTCGGGGTGGATGTGCTTTTCATTAAAAAAAGAGAGAAGTTAACGATTTTTCTATTGTAAAAGTCCATAGGCTAATATGTTCATAGGCTGCTGGACTCTGACGATATGGGGCGTTCTTAAATGACACTAAACGAAGCTATATGAAAAACTATTCTACATGTCATTTTTTCCATTTTTGTATAGCCCGTTTTGGTTAGAGTGGCCCTTTAAAAATAAAAAAGGAGAAGAAATTGTCAAAGTGGTAAAAAATTAGTTTGTAATGAACACATTAAAAACGATTTAAAATACTGTATGCGGGCACCTTGCACTAGACTCGGCCTGCCTGCTGGTTGGATTTAGACGGTGCGGGCCGGCTGACGAAGTGTTGCAGCGGCGCACAAAATGTCGTGATCTTTTAGATCCCTTGTTGGCCATACATTGTGATACAAACGAATATCATTAGCGATATCATTTCCGATACTTTATCCGCTTATCAGGACAAATGCCCCCTGGACAATCACCCCTTGGAAAATAACCCCCCGGAAAACTATCCCCAAGGAAAATTACCCCCCGAAGAATTACTCCCCGGGGACAATTACCCCCGAGGACAACTACCCCCCAAGGACAATAACCCTCAAGGACAATCACCCCCAAGGACAATTACCCTCCGGACAATTACCCCCCCGGACAATTACACCCCGAGGGCAACTACCCCCCCCCTCCCATTGACAATCACCCCTGAGGAATTTGTAACACTATGACGTATAATGCGAGATTCTTTCCAAATTGCTATATACAGAAAATTTAATAAACTTTCATTTTCTTAGTTGTTTATGAAATTCATCTCAGTCTTTTCAAATTATTAAATTCGATGTGGGGGGGGGGGGGGGGTGGAAGCTGCCTAATTCCCCCGTAGTTTTGTCACTGAGTAAAGAACAGAAATTTCATTTCTTAACAATTTTTCAATTTGATTTTATTCAAGTCCATTTAAAAAAAAGTACATTGAAAAACATTGTACATTGACAACATATTTACATGTAGGATACACAGTATACATTGAACGTTAAACACACAATTAAAAAGAAAAGTAAAGACAAGAGTAAGAAATCAAGGAAATAGATAATGAACATGAAATGGAAATTGCAAAAGAACCAAATAAAGGTTCTGTCGAGGCAATTTCCAGCTTATTAAAATACCGAAATTTGTACTGATAAAGAATTAGAAAAGCATAGTGAAATAGCTTAGAAATATAACAATATATTGCGCGCAGATGAGTACGCGTAGCCTCTTTCACCAACAATGGCAAAATAAAGAAATTAGGATGTATTATTTACCTCACTTAAGAAATCAAGCCATCTGATTGGTCGAAATTGCATTCATAAACTATTCCTGTAAAATTCCCGGTAAAATTCTAAACCCATGTAATAGTTCTAAAATAATAGTTCTAAAATCCCGGCAAAATTCCAGTTACCATGGTTACCGGGAAAATAGTTCAGTCTTGGTGAAATACCCATAGGTTCACATGTTGAAAACTGGTTTGAGCGATCAAGGATACCGTACGTGTGCGAAGAATTGGTCGGTAATTTCAATCGTACTAAATTCCAAACCGAACGCAAAAATGGCTGTAGAAACTCTCCCAAGATTTCAACTTATTGATGATGATCAAATGCAAGAATTGCTGACAGTAAGAGCACCAAAAGGGTACGTTAAATTTGAAAAAAAAATATGGAGAATTTAACGTACTGTAAAACTGTTTCAGCTATAAATGTTAGAGCAAAAAGTGCTAGATCTCAAAATGCCAAGGTATTCAAGTATTGTTTTCTTCATACATTAACGCTTTAGTTCAGGGGGTACCTGTCGTGAAGGTAGATGCCCGCAGGTAATTGTTAAAGGGGCAGTCGTCCGGATACGACAGCAGTCTCATATACGTCTCAATAAGGCCAACAACAAAAAATCATTTGGTTGTCCTCGACCGTTCGCTCGTCATTTTCGGGCCGCTCGTATTTTATTTTTATTTTTTCTTCTTTTTTAAAATATTTTTGTTTTTTGTTTTTTGAGGGGGGAGTAATCTTAAAGGATAGTTGAGTTCTGTTTTCAGACCGCAATGCCTTCAAAGTGCATGCTTATTGCTCTTAATATTATCTATGACATTTATAGTGCACTTTTAGAATCTAAAATTGCTATGAAGGTAATTTTAGACCCCAAAATGTGTGAAATCTAACCAATACGATCATACTAATTCAGCTCCACTTTCAAAAAAACATGGTGACCATTAATTAATTATTTATTAATTGTGAGTAATATAAGCAACACGAAAATGTCAACAAAAAGCAAACATCGGCATTGGCTGAAATACGACATAAAAGGCGTTATTTCGTTTTTTTCAACGGTTTTTTACAAATTTTTCAAAATATCTAATATTTGTGGTGGTACACAAGTATTAAAATCGTTATATTTCAGCCGTCTCTAAACCGATTTTGATCAAACAAAGATGATTTTGTCATTTAAATATTATGTTCTTTCAAATTTGGCACTCAGTTTTTCATTATCTCACAATTTATTTTTGTGGTGTAGCGCCCTCTGCAACAGAACTCAACTATGCCTTTAAACGCTAAACACACCATTTCATGCATTTTGCAAGGATCAAAATTCGTCCCGTTGCCAGTTTGGTCTTTTCAGTACGCAATTCTGTATTATATTCTTATTAAACTTGCATTTTTGTTTTTCTATGTCAAAATGCCGTTCATTCAAACCAGGTTCTGAGCATTCTTTAACTCATTTTAAAGCTCATCTGTACTAGTTTACAGGAGGGATCAGACCACCCTGCAAGGTCACTGGACATGTGGTTATCTCATGAAATCAATATAAAGAGGAACATGGGGGACCAATGGTCACCGATTAGGCATTGTCTGCTATATAAAGGGCGCAAGTAGCTATAAATAGTACAGCGGGGATTTAAAAGGTGCTGTATAAAAAGTCAAAAATACTTTCCGTTTTGGTCTTGATATTCATTGTACAATAAACTAGTCTTTTACCATATAAAAATGTTTTAAAGACTTCGTTTTTTTAAATGCTTGACATTCCAATTATTTTGTTTTTTTTATGGAAAAATATTTATTTAAAACAAAAATCTAAAACAAATCTAAAAAAATGGGGGAAAAAAAAATCCGCCCGCCCGCACCTACTCCAGAAAAACAATCGAGGACAACCAAATGATTTATTTTTTTGGCATACATGAATTCAGATTATGGAGTCCAGGTCCTGGAGAACAATAACTCAGTTTCTATGAGTTGTGAGAGAGAGGTTTAAATGTACGAATCCTCCACTTCTCTTAATTTTCGGACTTCATTCTTTTATTATTCCAATATTTGGCCTGTGCTTTAAATCATTTTGATAGGGACGCTTTAAGACACCCTAAAACAATTTGTGGCTAATTTTGGCCAGCACTGCGACTTCATTTGAACGTTCATTAAAAAGCTTGCTTATCCAGTGAACTTCATTTCTCGTTCTCTTGGAAGTGCACTTTCTAGTGTATTTGTATATTTGTATATTTGTAAAGCGCTTAGAGACATTTGTATTAAGCGCTATATACAAATTAAATATTATCATTATTAATTTCTTCCCTGGGAGAGGAAATGAAAAGGAATCAGTGATTTGTTTGCCTATCAAGCGTAATACAATTTTATTTTTTTAATTTCAGCCCATCGGATGACCAGAAAGTGACAGATCAGTTTATCCTGGATATAGCAAAGCTTCTACCACCTGATCTGTGGAGCCATCTTCACGTTGGTCTTTGCATAGATTACAGTACCGCTGCAGGTATCAGAGTTAAGTATAGAGATATAACTGATGGGTACGTAGACCTCCTTCACAAATGGAGAGATGCATCAAATCGGACCAGAAATGATTTAGAAGCAATCCTCAACACGGCAGGTGCAGGAGGACTTGTAAAGAAGAACGTGAATATTAAAGTCACTGAGTAGTCGGCTCTCATGGGGAATTCGACACCGTTCGGGTGTTTACCCAATAAACAGGTGTTGTCAATCACCAGGGTTAGCCTTGAGTTTTATGACCATTGGACCTTATGTAATGCTTTGATTTGCCGAAGACTCTCGAGCTCTCCCAGAGATTGGGGGTAATTCTTGACTGGACTATGGGTTTGCTGTGTGCAAAATTGTACCCCCATTAATGGTATTTCCACCAAGTCTGGTGTCAGCGAATTATGGCCTTCTGCACATGGAAACTGGCGATCCACTCCCTTTAAGGTGTCACAAGAATATTTCTTTTAAAATCGACCCCACCACAATAACACAGGAACGTATGTTTTTCAGGGTCAGGTGTGGTATGATATAGGATGTTAGGGCGAGAGAGGAGGAAGGTCGAAAGAGGGGAGGTGAGAATAAAATGATGAGACTCCGTGAAAGCAGGGGAGAAAGAAGAAGGCGGAGGGTATAATAAAGGGGAACAAAAAGTAGGGGAAAGAGAGAGGGACGATGGAGCTAAGAAAGCAAGGTTAGATAGGGGAAGCAGGGAGAAAGGGGGAACTGGATCAAGTAAGCAGCCGGGTGTGCATTCATGGGTTAAGCTAGAGGCTTTCACAATGCTCGTGAGAGCTTTCCTGATCCCTCTGGTACTACTTCTTAATAATTGTTGTGAGCCCCCCCCCCTCCCCCCCCCCCCTCTTTCTCGAATACTGGATCCTTCCTGCGTTTGGGGTTTGGATAGTAAATCATATGGTGTAAAATATACGCTTTACACGTACTGCTCGTTACGTGATGAATTAAAAACAGGGTTATGAAATTACGACTATACAGTCATGTTAAAGCTGTAGTAGATCCGTTGATCAATATACATCTTAAAGGGGTAGTTGAGTTCTGTTGCAGAGGGCGCGCTACACAAAATATTTTTTGTGTGAGATAATAACAAACTGACTGTCAAATTGAAAGAACATACAATTTAAATGACAAGGCTATATTTGTTTGATCAAAATCGGTTCAGAGACGGCTGAAATATCCATAGATATAACGATTTCTAATATTTGTGTATCACCACAAATATTCGATAATTTGCATCAGCCATTGAACAAAACAAAGTAGCACCTTTTACGTTGTATTTCAGCCAATGCCGATGTTGGCTTTTTTGTTGACTTGTTCGTGTCGGTTATATTACGCACAACCAGCCGGCCCATGTTTTGATATTATTAATTGATTAATTAATTAACGGTCACCATATTTTTTTGAAAGTGAAGCTTAATTAGTATGATCATATTGGCTAAATTTCACACATTTTGGGGTCTAAAATTACATTCACATTCACTGGTCCATGGCACAGTCACGATGAACTAGAAACAAATACCCAAGCTCTCCTGATTCATTCTGACTTATTAATATTCATTAGTCCGCCATAGGACAATAACTTTTATAAATGTAATGCTTCCTGGGAGAAATTTCAATAGTTTAAACATATTTGTGGCTTACACCCAGTAAATAAGATCGATTGATCGATCTGTAATTGAAAAAACAAGTCAGAAAAAATCTTGGAACCAGCGGGATTTGAACCTGCCATCTACTGCTTGCCGGGCAGCGACTCTACCACCAGACCATCACTGGCAGGTTCAAATCCCGCTGGTTCCAAGATTTTTTCTGACTTGTTTTTCAATTACAGATCGATCAATCGATCTTATTTACTGGGTGTAAGCCACAAATATGTTTAAACTATTGAAATTTCTCCCAGGAAGCATTACATTTATAAAATAGTTAGGCTTACAAAGACGCGCATGCACGCGTTTACTCATTTATATTTCCATTGCCTTTGCGATTTAAAAAGGTGAAGTCTGGAATGGAGACAACCCAACCGACCACTGTTTTTTACAGGCACAAAAATTACTCAATCATACAGTTCAATACTGTGCCCTCACTACTTCTGTGAACGAATATGTTTTGGGAAATGAAAGTTTGTTTAGACTAGAGTACAGTCAGGGCCTAATTACAAAATGAGAAGACAAGGAAGATCTTTTGGGGAATGCTCTCCTTGAGAAAATCAATCATATAGCTCCGTTTAGTCTCATTTGACAACGCCCCCTATTGTCAGAGTCCAGCAGCCTAACATGTTAGCCTATGGACTTTTACCCCTCCCCCAAAAAAAGAAATCGTTAGTTTTTTATTTTATTTTTTTAAACGAAAAACACATACACCCCGACGTACGTTATCATTAGCGCTTTCATTGGAACCGTCATGTCCCAATGACTTTTGAAAATTCACCCACCGTAATTTAATCAAAATAGGTCGCCAGCTCGCACCTGCCTATATAACACATGTGCAACAAGTCTAAATTTGCCACTCGATTGTAAGGTTATAGGTCAAGCACACGAAAGATAACAAGCATGAATTATCATAGATCAGTTCTGATTTGTTCATTATGTCCATTTCAGCCAACCCCCCCCCCCCACCGTAATTTTTCCATTTAATATAGGCAAGCATTTTGCCGAGGTAAGCAAAAACATGAATATTCATGAACACCATGGACTATTCGATTATTAACAGAGGGGTGCAATTGTGCACCACATCAAACTCCCCTACTTTCAGTCAAGTATTTCATTGTATTATGTAGTTTGTAGATTTGTTTTACTAACTGTTTAATTATCAGATATCAATGATAGTTTAAAGATATGGAAAAGGTTCTTGTATTTTATATTTAGCAAAGCAATCTCACATACAAAATCACTACCAAGTGTCGTCTGATCCGCCGATTGCCGTCTGCTATATACGTTCAAGGCACATTTATCTGTGGACTATGATGTACACAGTTTACTCGTCATTGTAGATTTATGAATAGCCATCTGTCATGTCTTACTCTTTAATTGTTGACACACATACAATTACCACACACATGAACACTCTCACTTCCCCTCCCCAACACCCTACAACATAGTGGAATATTCTACTTTGGTAGTGACGGCGAACTAGCTACGTTTGTGCTGGCAATGATCCAGCGAGCGAAAATTTGACAACTGGAGCAATATGTGTAACACTGTATAGTATTAAGCAAATGTGGAATTTCTTGATGTCATGTATCACCATGTCTCGTATAATCAGTTATATTCTTGTTGTTGATTCTATTTGTTATATTATGTATGTATATTCATATATGTTCTGTTATGTTTTGCAAAGTCGAAGGCAATATTGAATAAAAATGATTATATTAAAGAAAAAAATAAGAAAAAAGGGTGAAGTCTGGAATGGAGACAACCCAACCGACCACTGTTTTATCAGGCACACAATTACTCAATCATACAGTTCAATACTGTGCCCTCACTACTTTTGTGAAAGAATATGTTTTGGGAAATGAAAGTCTGTTTAGACTAGACTACTAGAATATAGTTAGGGCGTAATTACAAAATGAGAATACAAGGAAGATCTTTTTGGGAATGCGCTCGTTGGGAAAATCAATTGTAACACTGTATATTATTAAGCAAATGTGGAATTTGTTGATGTAATATTGTCACCGAAGACTTGCATAATCACTGTGATTTTTTTGAAATGATAATTCAGGCTAAGTGCTATTGGGAATTGCTCTCTCTATACATATATGTATACCCCTTTCTCTCTATCCCTCTATTTGCATCGTTTACCCCTTCTCTGTCACTACCAGATTACTTCGTTGTTGAGCTCTGTGATTTTGTTGAATTTTTCTTGATAGTTTTAGGAATAGTGTTCTGAATTCATCAGCAGTCTTTTAAGTATCACTTCAAGATCCAGCTAGATCATTTTTGTGATGGATTGAGATGTTTGGAACACCTACAGTTTTGATACATGCTTTCTTCATGTTCCTGTATGAGCCCATGGTCAACCATTACAGTGCTTGATGCACATAGTATTCATGTCCATGACTATTATGTTCTCTACTGTTGTTAGACTAGAACATGAATAGACAGCCATGGCTAGCATCGGCATGGTGACTATTGTTGTGAGTCTCTTGATCCTATTAGCTTCTATTGTGACAATGCCTACAATCACCTACACCAGAGAAGACCTTTTGTCTTTTCAACCCAAGTGTGCTGATCTCAGGATACCACTGAATACCTATCACATATTACAGGACTATGGCATATGTTCAGTGAAACCAACTCATCGTGGAGATCGTGTACATCATTCTTCGTGTCGTGGTTCTGAATTAAGAAACTTAATATCAGTAGTACCTACTAAACTCTCGGCAAAGATGTGTACATTGAACGCTAGATCAGTAAGGAATAAGACTACCGATATCGTTGAATTTGTACTTGATAATGATTTTGACATCCTCGCGTTGACCGAGACATGGTTGAAGGATGACGATGATGTTATTTTGGGAAACTGTATACCTGAGGGATATACCTTTAATCATAAGGATCGACAAGGAAAAGGAGGAGGTGGTGTCGGACTGTTGTTCAAATCTTCACTGTCGGTCAAGTCAGAAGCTGTACAACATTTCAAGTCATTTGAAGCTTATCAAGCTCGAATTTCATGCCAATCCCGTTCACTTATTCTCCTTGTCATTTATCGCCCAGATATAGTGGAAGAGCAAGGGCAGCGAATACCTTATAGTCTGTTCCTTGAAGAGTTTGCTACCCTACTTGACTCATTTGTTCTTGATCCCTCCGAAGTTGTCCTGACAGGGGACTTCAATGTATGGGTTGACGATTTCAATGACGTACGGGCAAGGCAGTTTATGAACATACTTTCATCCTACGGAATGAAGCAGCTTGTACGAGAAGGGACTCATCTACATGGCCATACACTTGATTTGCTTATTACTCGGGATTCAGCCACTCTTGTTTCTGATGTATCTGTTATCCTAGGAGTATCTGATCACCATGCTGTCCAGTGTAACCTTGATTTAAGAAAGCCGTCCCCTTCTCGCAGGACTGTCACAACTCGCCCTCTACGATCAATGAACAGAGAACAATTCCGATCTGGAATCCATGAATCTTTGTCAGAAATTGACATTGAGGATAGCAGCATCTCTTCGTCTGTCGAAAGATATGATCTCTCTCTCACTAGTCTTCTTGATAAGCTAGCACCTAGAAAGACTAGAAGTGTTACCATCAAACCTTCGAGTCCATGGATGACTGAGAAAATCCATGCTGCTAAGTGCCTTAGAAGACGCCTTGAGCGCAAGTGGAGGAGTACTAGAAGTGAAGAAGACCGCAAATCATATGTGACACAGCGTCAGGTTGTTTCCCAAGAAATTGAAAAGGCAAAAACTGAATACTATTCAGAGTGTGTTGCAGAATGCGAAGGAAACCAAAGACGTCTCTTCACTGTTGTAGACGCTCTGCTGCACCGAAAGAAGGAAACTGTTCTTCCGGATGCTTCTTCTGACCAGATACTGGCTGATAACTTTTGTCATTATTTCTTCAACAAGGTCACCAAGATCCGTGATGACATTGATGCCGAGCTTTCGTCAGGACAGTGTGTACAGCATTGTGAGTTATCATCTGTTCCAGTTTTGACTGATTTCGCTAAAACTTCTATTAGTGAGATCAAGAGAGTTGTCATGAATTCTCCAACATCATCATGTGAGTTAGATCCAATTCCTACTGCTCTTCTAAAAGAATGCATTGACGACTTTGCACCATATATTACAGACTTTGTTAATAAGTCTCTTCGATGTGCAAGCTTTCCAGCCTCAATGCAACAGGCTCTCGTGAAGCCTCTCTTGAAAAAACCGAATCTTGACAGGCAAGACTTTGCAAGTTATCGACCTGTGGCAAATCTAAGCTTCCTATCGAAGGTTATCGAACGCATAGTATCCGCTCGTCTTCAGTCCTTCTTGAATGACAATAACCTTCAAGACAACTTCCAATCAGCCTACAGAGAAAAACACAGTGTTGAGACTGCCCTCTTAAGAGTGCAAAATGATATCCTCACCGAAATGGATAGTGGAAAAGTAACTGGGCTAATTCTGCTCGATCTGAGTAGTGCATTCGACACGGTTGACCATGTTATACTCCTAGAGAGACTTCAGTCTATGGGCATTGGTGGACAGGCTCACCAGTGGTTAACATCTTATCTCTCAAACAGATCGCAGAGGGTTTGTGTACGCAGTGCTGTCTCTAAGACAGTTCATCTTGGCTTCTCTGTGCCCCAGGGATCGGTACTTGGGCCACAACTCTTCAACATTTACACTCTTCCCCTTCATGATATCATCAAGAGGCATAATCTCAAGCACCATATGTATGCTGATGACACGCAGATATACTTTTCGTGTTCTCCCACACAAGGGGAAGTTGATGCCTGGATTGCTCGTGTTGAAGCCTGTATAAGTGACATTAGGAATTGAATGAAGGAGAATTACTTGAAGCTCAATGACGACAAATCTCAGTTTGTTATGCTGGGTTCCAAGCAGCAACTCGCCAAGTCGGTAACCCTCAATCTGAATATTGGTTCGTCATCAATTACTCCAGTGAAGAAAGTTCGAAATCTTGGAGTTATTTTTGACTCCAATATGACCATGGAGTCGCAGGTATCATCAAGTGTTAAACTTGCGATCTACAGTCTCCGCAATCTTCGTGCTATTCGCAAGTATCTCACCACAAAGGCGGCTGAGCAGCTTGTGCATGCATTTGTTACATCCCGCATCGATTGTTGTAACTCTTTACTCTATGGCATCCCTATGTCTCAAGTTAAGAGGCTCCAGCTTGTTCAGAATGCTGCTGCCCGTCTAGTGACATATACACGCAAGTTCGCCCATATCACTCCAGTCCTTAAATCCCTGCATTGGCTTCCTGTTGAACATCGTCTCACCTACAAAATCCTTCTGATCACATACCGTGCCTTGAAGTTCTCCTCGCCACAGTACATCTCTTCTCTACTCAACTTTCGCAAGCCTGGTCGTTCTGGTCTGCGTTCTGCCAATACATCAACTCTGATCATCCCTAAGACCAGACGACCATGGGGGAGATCGAGCATTTGCCTCAGCAGCTCCCAGATTGTGGAACAGTCTCCCTAACACACTTAAGGACTGCAAATCAGTAGATAGTTTCAAGGCCAGCCTGAAAACTTATCTAATGGCCAACTTTAACTAATATCATCTTCTTCTTTTTTTATAACCATGTGTAATGTAATTTTAAGCAAAATTATATCTATGTATATTATGTAACTCATTGTAAGCGCCTTGAGCACCCTCTGGGTGGATATGTTTGCGCGTTATAAATGTCTTTATTATTATTATTATTATTATTCGTATGTAACCCGACATGAATAAATAGAGTAGACTATTGTTTTGTTAAAAAGATAGAATATGAAATCTATTTACATGTATTTGTAGATGAGATCTCTTTAAGAGGAAATCGTTACATTGTTTTTAAGTTTACTAGTGCTATATAATTACTGCAGACTCAGACTTCTTGCTAGTTCTGTTAATATATTATAAGTAGTCTCGAATAAAAGTTGTTAATAGTTTATACGGATGGTTATTCTGACATTCTCGTATCATGTCTATATGATTTCTATGATTTTATTAGAAGGTATGGTAGATAGACTGATATCTCAATGTAGTATACATTCGTTGGTAAAGTTATTAGCAGCCAAGAATCATTATGAGACCCATGAA
Source organism: Strongylocentrotus droebachiensis (assembly GCA_035222895.1). Taxonomy (NCBI): domain Eukaryota; kingdom Metazoa; phylum Echinodermata; class Echinoidea; order Camarodonta; family Strongylocentrotidae; genus Strongylocentrotus; species Strongylocentrotus droebachiensis. Next base: position 66,148 of record JAVYIG010009399.1, on the reverse strand, counting down.
GAGTGATCTTGCGCTTTTAATTAAAGCACGGAAGTTAGGTAAGTTCCCCAGAAGATACTCTATAGTGATACATTTCAAGAGTTCCCCGGAGAGCTATAGCTTTAACGTCAATAGTGCCACTTAAAGGAAACAAATGGAATTTGATTCGATTAGGGGATCGTGGTCAAAATTCCGATTTAAGATGAAGACTGCAAAATCTTGTGTTTTATTTCCGTCATAGATAGTAATTTGTGAATGATATATGGTATGCATGAACTTTACGTCATGGAGAAACGTCTGGGTACATCCATGTCCGTCCGCGCGCCAAGGGCGTGTCATATGAGTGGAGGGTGGGATTTTTTGTTAAAGACCAAATCTCCATTGAGTTTCTACATTTGTTGTTTCTCGATCAAAGTGGCAGATAACCTAATTCGTTTCCGTGAAGAATTCAATGACTAATTACAATTTGATGTCATATAATAATAATAATCTTAAGAAATATCTGTTTAATTTATCCTATTATTAATTACCATAATCTTTCATGTCCGTATCTCTCCTATTGTACTTTTGTCTAGTTATCGTGTATTTTATCTTTTGCACAAATTGTGCCTTGAGCATTTGATTGTCAAGTGGATTTGGCGCCTTATAAATCTCATGTATTATTTTCATTATTATTATCATATTTATTTGTTCCCTAATCTAATATGATTCAATTTAATTAATCTGCTTCAATATTCTATTGACATCCGTAAAGTTGAATGAATACTACACTACCAAAAGATGATTAAAAAATCATTTACATTACACAGTTCAGTTGGGTTCCGTTAAGTCTGTTCCTCATTACTGTCAGTTATGACTTAAGGACGTAGGTCCCCTAGTTGATTAACATAGTAGTACACATATGAGAATGTATACTATTATCTAGATCTATAATAAATAAATCATTGTCAAAATATTATCACAGTAAATCTACTTCATATAATGGTATGTGACGTTTCTTAAGTAGATTCTTTATTTTTATCTTTTACATTCGGGTTCAATAACTATTTTGAAAATATATACAATCGATGCGGATCAAATTATACATGTACTCCGCGAGCTATTAAGATACAATTGATGTGATGTGCCATATAAAGTTATTAATTACATGTAGACATTAATAATGACTTAATGTATTTGCATATTTTCCGAAATGTTCAGATTATTAATGGCAACACTTTGTACCATTAAGCCATGTTTTGATTCTGCATGCAGCTGGGCATGATAATTATAAACAGTTCTAACATCACTCACATTACTATCATTATTATCATAATTGGATGCACCATAATTCCGAGTGCTTTCTTGGTTACTTGGCATCGTTTCACTAAATTGTCGCAAGTTCACCAACAACCCATTACAACGGCTGCATAATTAATACACGTTTCAATCTGATGTAATCGGCGAACTTGTTCTTCTAACGGTTTTGTGAAACCATGCCTTGGTGTTTACTTCTATGTTTATTTTAATAACAGGGACTGCCTCGACAGAACCTCACAGTTTTACTCGCAGTTTCTCCAATTCATTTATATTGATTAACTTTGTATAATGCTGGTATATTTGTAGGCATGTTTCCATTTTGTGGGTGTGTTCTCTGTTTTCTATGTTGTATATAATCTGTATTTTATACTTTCATAAAATGTGTTTTTTAAGGATTTGAATTAAAAAAACATGAAACTATATCGAGACCAAAATATGACTCCAATCGTTGCTATTACTTCAACAGTACTATTTACTATATAGAAAAAGAGACCGTTCTATATCATCATAATTATGATGACTAATATAGTCATACATACGCTTAATTACAATTTGATGTCGTTTGATTACTCGTTTCCTCATTCTGCTTTGATTCGATATAATTTATTGGTTTCAACATTAGATTACATAATGATTAATATCCGTAAATATGAATGAACACTAAATTGCCCCCAAAATGATAACAATGATTTACATTACACAGTTCAGTTGGGTTCAGTCAGGGTCTAGTTCAGTTTATTCGACTCAAAAGCAAACCTAAAAATACATGGTAAATATGATCGCTAAAAAGGCATATTGACAAGGCTAAATACATGTACAAATCTTAACAACAGAATGAACAACAAAATGGAAAGCAAGTCGAAGGACTTTTAAAAACGGCTAAAATGGTAAGCAAAGACCAATAAAACACAAATAACATCAAATCAAGGAGCATTAAGAATTTCAGTTGTTAACTTTATATATATGTATAATATATTTGATTAAAATGAACTAAGTATATCAAACCATCACTATATATGGACATGTGGGCCTATCATTACGGTAATAGTATGTAATGTTTCTTCAGTAGATTCTTTTTTTTTCTTTCTCTGTTACATTTGGGTTCAATAAATATTTTGAAAATATATTCAATCGATGATGATCAACCTGAAAAGGTGCTCCGTGAGCCATTAATTACATACAATTACTGTAATATATGAAAAACTTTCGTTCATCTGCTCGGCACGCACCGCACCGTGAGCTACAACACGTGAAAGTCCTCACCATTTCATGCATTACCTACAGCCTAATTTGAACCCACTTTTAATACCGTCTCGGCCGGTATTTTAAATTTCAATGTTTTCTCTTTAAGATGATATAAACTTTAAATAATTTCATAAATGGGGAATAGGTTGCATTTTTTCGCTTAAAAATGTTCGAAAAAACCTTTCACGACACTTTCTCTATGGAGGTCAACCGATTTTCGCCCCAAACTCGTCAACTCTCCATACTTATCTTGGCTGGAAAATTGATTCGATGGGCAAAAAGCAGAGGGTTCAACGATTCCAGTAATGTATCATTCATTTTGATTGGATAAGAGGAAAAGGTTGCACTTTTGCATCCAATGATTTGATGTCTCTTATTTTATGCTCCTTATTGCGCAAGAGCATGGAATATGCCACACTACACGAGTTCCATAGACGTACACATTTGCGTGCGAATTTTTGCGTTGCATGTGATTTGAAACGGCACGTCTCCTCTTGGAATGTTCTTTGAACCTGTCCATTTTTTGTAGTTATTTCTATCAATCTGTAAGTTTAAACCTTATGGCCCGAATTCACAAAGGAGGTTTGTCGAAAAACCGAGGTTTATGTGCGTCATACGACGCGTTTCGACGCGTTTTTACAAACCTTGGTTTATATTCGTCGCATACAGAAAAGAGCTTCCCGTATAGTGTCGACATATTATGGTTCACGCGATATCAGCGTCTCTAAACTATTTAAAGATTTGAAATGGCAAACTTTTGAAACTAGAAGAGATTATTTTATTAATATGCTTATGTCCCGATGTACACATGGTAATGCTCCAGTAAGACTATGTAATAAAAATGAAATATTCTGTGATAGACATGGTTTCAACACTCGCAATTCTGACTCACTCAATGTGGTCTTACCAAAACCAAATACTGAATTATTTAAGCAATCGTTTAGATATTCAGGCCCGAAAACATGGAATTCTCTCTCAAATGAAATGCAAAATCATCATACTCTTTCCTCTTTCAAAAATAGTTATAAACGCAATTTTTCTGAAATAAAAATTCAGTTTTACATGTTCTGGCCCGCCGTACTTAATAATCATGATAATCGTTGATCAAAGTTTGTTTCGATTTCATTTTACGTAATATATTTATATTTATGTATTTATTGTATATTGTATTGTAGATGCTTTCTTATGTATAATATTTATATGGATTATTAGGTGGTCTGTCGTAGACAGATCACCTATTGTTTTCGTCAGAATTTTCTTTCTTCTTTATTAGGTGGTCTGTTATCAACAGACCACCTATTGATTTCGTCAGAATTTTCTTTCTTTATCAGGTGTGCTGTATCTAATACAGACCACCTTATATTTTTGTTAAAATTGCCTTAATTTATTTATTTATCAGGTGGGCTGTATCTAATACAGACCACCTTATATTTTTGTTAAAATCGTCTTTATTTATTATCAGGTGGGCTGTATCTAATACAGACCACCTTATATTTTTGTTAAAATTGCCTTTATTTATTATTTATTATTATTTATTTTTCTTAATTCTTGCCACTTTTTTGTTAGCAAGATAACTTGAAATTGCCTAAATCAAATAACTTGAAATTTGGCACACATATGTATAGGCATATAGAGAAATTACCATAATGTTTTTAACCTTGACCTTGACTAATGACGTCATCTAGGCGCCATTTTGTGAAATTTTCTGAAAATAAACTCATGATCATATCTTCATAACCAAAAGGTATTTCTCATTCATATTTATCATGATCAAGGTCAATATCAGTCCAGTCAATTTCAGGTCAAAAAACGCGCGCGTGCGCGTACGTCCGCGCGTCAGTGCGCGCGCAAAATTTTTAAATGCTCAAAATCGTCTCAAATTTATTTTGCATACGTTTCAGGTCATTTAAAGCATTTTATAAAAAATCGCGCGTACGAGCATGCGCGCGCGTTTTCGCGCGTAACACCATTACAAAACATAGAATCGCCATTTTTTTTTCTTTCATGTTATTTCTCATATTTTTTCAAGGAATTTGATACAATGTTTATCTCTTTATGACCATTATTAACAAGATGAGCGTAAATTCAAGATAAATGTCAGTGCGCGCGAGCTCTTTTAATACATAGCATATATGGGCAAAAACATGCCTATACAAAATCCGTTATAGCCCTTTGGAATGCACCGAGATCCTCATTTTTTTTTTCATATTTAGATAGCGTATGAGTCGAAAATATGATTCCATGTCTCATTTGGCCATTAAGTGTATCGTGACATCATCACAATGGCCTTGGAACTCAAAATACGAATTTGCATATTATGACGTCAGCATATTTATGTAAAATTGATTGTATATCTGTAAATATTGATCAATTTTCTTCAAAATTTCGATATGTTGTAGCTAAGACAATTCTCTACAAGCGCAGTAATAACCTTTTGTCTCAAATGTTAGTTGACCAGCCCACCTATACTTGTTCCAAACAAGTATTATATGTCTAGTTTTTCTTAATTCTCGCCACTTTTTTGTTAGCAAGATAACTTGAAATTGTCTAAATCAAATAACTTGAAATTTGGCACACATATGTATAGGCATATGGAAAAAACACAGTAAGGTTTTCAACCTTGACCTTGACTGATGACGTCATCTAGGCGCCATTTTGTGAAATTTTCTGAAAATAAACTCATGATCATATCTTCATAACCAAAAGGTATTTCTCATTCATATTTATTATTTTTAAGGTCAATATCAGTCCAGTCAATTTCAGGTCAAAAAACGCGCGCGTGCGCGTACGTCCGCGTGTCAGTGCGCGCGCAAAATTTTTAAATGCTCAAAATCGTCTCAAATTTATTTTGCATACGTTTCAGGTCATGTTAAGCATTTTATAAAAAATCGCGCGTACGAGCATGCGCGCGCGTTTTCGCGCGTAACACCATTACAAAACATAGAATCGCCATTTTTTTTTCTTTCATGATATTTCTCATATTTTTTCAAGGAATTTGATACCATGTTTATCTCTTTATGACCATTAATAACAAGATGAGCGTAAATTCAAGATAAATGTCAGTGCGCGCGAGCTCTTTTAATACATAGCATATATTGGCAAAAACATGCCTATACAAAATCCGTTATAGCTCTTTGGAATGCACCGGGATCCTCAATTTTTTTTCATATTTAGATAGAGTATGAGTCGGAAATATGATTCCATGTCTCATTTGGCCATTAAGTGTATCGTGACATCATCACAATGGCCTTGGAACTCAAAATACGAATTTGCATATTATGACGTCAGCATATTTATGTAAAATTGATTGTATATCTGTAAATATTGATCAATTTTCTTCAAAATTTCGATATGTTGTAGCTAAGACAATTCTCTACAAGCGCAGTAATAACCTTTTGTCTCAAATGTTAGTTGACCAGCCCATCTATACTTGTTCCAAACAAGTATTATATGTCTAGTTTTTCTTAATTCTCGCCACTTTTTTGTTAGCAAGATAACTTGAAATTGTCTAAATCAAATAACTTGAAATTTGGCACACATATGTATAGGCATATGGAAAAAACACAGTAAGGTTTTCAACCTTGACCTTGACTGATGACGTCATCTAGGCGCCATTTTGTGAAATTTTCTGAAAATAAACTCATGATCATATCTTCATAACCAAAAGGTATTTCTCATTCATATTTATTATTTTTAAGGTCAATATCAGTCCAGTCAATTTCAGGTCAAAAAACGCGCGCGTGCGCGTACGTCCGCGTGTCAGTGCGCGCGCAAAATTTTTAAATGCTCAAAATCGTCTCAAATTTATTTTGCATACGTTTCAGGTCATGTTAAGCATTTTAAAAAAAATCGCGCGTACGAGCATGCGCGCGCGTTTTCGCGCGTAACACCATTACAAAACATAGAATCGCCATTTTTTTTTCTTTCATGATATTTCTCATATTTTTTCAAGGAATTTGATACCATGTTTATCTCTTTATGACCATTAATAACAAGATGAGCGTAAATTCAAGATAAATGTCAGTGCGCGCGAGCTCTTTTAATACATAGCATATGATGGCAAAAACATGCCTATACAAAATCCGTTATAGCTCTTTGGAATGCACCGGGATCCTCAATTTTTTTTCATATTTAGATAGAGTATGAGTCGGAAATATGATTCCATGTCTCATTTGGCCATTAAGTGTATCGTGACATCATCACAATGGCCTTGGAACTCAAAATACGAATTTGCATATTATGACGTCAGCATATTTATGTAAAATTGATTGTATATCTGTAAATATTGATCAATTTTCTTCAAAATTTCGATATGTTGTAGCTAAGACAATTCTCTACAAGCGCAGTAATAACCTTTTGTCTCAAATGTTAGTTGACCAGCCCACCTATACTTGTTCCAAACAAGTATTATATGTCTAGTTTTTCTTAATTCTCGCCACTTTTTTGTTAGCAAGATAACTTGAAATTGTCTAAATCAAATAACTTGAAATTTGGCACACATATGTATAGGCATATGGAAAAAACACAGTAAGGTTTTCAACCTTGACCTTGACTGATGACGTCATCTAGGCGCCATTTTGTGAAATTTTCTGAAAATAAACTCATGATCATATCTTCATAACCAAAAGGTATTTCTCATTCATATTTATTATTTTTAAGGTCAATATCAGTCCAGTCAATTTCAGGTCAAAAAACGCGCGCGTGCGCGTACGTCCGCGTGTCAGTGCGCGCGCAAAATTTTTAAATGCTCAAAATCGTCTCAAATTTATTTTGCATACGTTTCAGGTCATGTTAAGCATTTTAAAAAAAATCGCGCGTACGAGCATGCGCGCGCGTTTTCGCGCGTAACACCATTACAAAACATAGAATCGCCATTTTTTTTTCTTTCATGATATTTCTCATATTTTTTCAAGGAATTTGATACCATGTTTATCTCTTTATGACCATTAATAACAAGATGAGCGTAAATTCAAGATAAATGTCAGTGCGCGCGAGCTCTTTTAATACATAGCATATATTGGCAAAAACATGCCTATACAAAATCCGTTATAGCTCTTTGGAATGCACCGGGATCCTCAATTTTTTTTCATATTTAGATAGAGTATGAGTCGGAAATATGATTCCATGTCTCATTTGGCCATTAAGTGTATCGTGACATCATCACAATGGCCTTGGAACTCAAAATACGAATTTGCATATTATGACGTCAGCATATTTATGTAAAATTGATTGTATATCTGTAAATATTGATCAATTTTCTTCAAAATTTCGATATGTTGTAGCTAAGACAATTCTCTACAAGCGCAGTAATAACCTTTTGTCTCAAATGTTAGTTGACCAGCCCACCTATACTTGTTCCAAACAAGTATTATATGTCTAGTTTTTCTTAATTCTCGCCACTTTTTTGTTAGCAAGATAACTTGAAATTGTCTAAATCAAATAACTTGAAATTTGGCACACATATGTATAGGCATATGGAAAAAACACAGTAAGGTTTTCAACCTTGACCTTGACTGATGACGTCATCTAGGCGCCATTTTGTGAAATTTTCTGAAAATAAACTCATGATCATATCTTCATAACCAAAAGGTATTTCTCATTCATATTTATTATTTTTAAGGTCAATATCAGTCCAGTCAATTTCAGGTCAAAAAACGCGCGCGTGCGCGTACGTCCGCGTGTCAGTGCGCGCGCAAAATTTTTAAATGCTCAAAATCGTCTCAAATTTATTTTGCATACGTTTCAGGTCATGTTAAGCATTTTATAAAAAATCGCGCGTACGAGCATGCGCGCGCGTTTTCGCGCGTAACACCATTACAAAACATAGAATCGCCATTTTTTTTTCTTTCATGATATTTCTCATATTTTTTCAAGGAATTTGATACCATGTTTATCTCTTTATGACCATTAATAACAAGATGAGCGTAAATTCAAGATAAATGTCAGTGCGCGCGAGCTCTTTTAATACATAGCATATATTGGCAAAAACATGCCTATACAAAATCCGTTATAGCTCTTTGGAATGCACCGGGATCCTCAATTTTTTTTCATATTTAGATAGAGTATGAGTCGGAAATATGATTCCATGTCTCATTTGGCCATTAAGTGTATCGTGACATCATCACAATGGCCTTGGAACTCAAAATACGAATTTGCATATTATGACGTCAGCATATTTATGTAAAATTGATTGTATATCTGTAAATATTGATCAATTTTCTTCAAAATTTCGATATGTTGTAGCTAAGACAATTCTCTACAAGCGCAGTAATAACCTTTTGTCTCAAATGTTAGTTGACCAGCCCACCTATACTTGTTCCAAACAAGTATTATATGTCTAGTTTTTCTTAATTCTCGCCACTTTTTTGTTAGCAAGATAACTTGAAATTGTCTAAATCAAATAACTTGAAATTTGGCACACATATGTATAGGCATATGGAAAAAACACAGTAAGGTTTTCAACCTTGACCTTGACTGATGACGTCATCTAGGCGCCATTTTGTGAAATTTTCTGAAAATAAACTCATGATCATATCTTCATAACCAAAAGGTATTTCTCATTCATATTTATTATTTTTAAGGTCAATATCAGTCCAGTCAATTTCAGGTCAAAAAACGCGCGCGTGCGCGTACGTCCGCGTGTCAGTGCGCGCGCAAAATTTTTAAATGCTCAAAATCGTCTCAAATTTATTTTGCATACGTTTCAGGTCATGTTAAGCATTTTATAAAAAATCGCGCGTACGAGCATGCGCGCGCGTTTTCGCGCGTAACACCATTACAAAACATAGAATCGCCATTTTTTTTTCTTTCATGATATTTCTCATATTTTTTCAAGGAATTTGATACCATGTTTATCTCTTTATGACCATTAATAACAAGATGAGCGTAAATTCAAGATAAATGTCAGTGCGCGCGAGCTCTTTTAATACATAGCATATATTGGCAAAAACATGCCTATACAAAATCCGTTATAGCTCTTTGGAATGCACCGGGATCCTCAATTTTTTTTCATATTTAGATAGAGTATGAGTCGGAAATATGATTCCATGTCTCATTTGGCCATTAAGTGTATCGTGACATCATCACAATGGCCTTGGAACTCAAAATACGAATTTGCATATTATGACGTCAGCATATTTATGTAAAATTGATTGTATATCTGTAAATATTGATCAATTTTCTTCAAAATTTCGATATGTTGTAGCTAAGACAATTCTCTACAAGCGCAGTAATAACCATTTTTCATTTTGATGACGTCATCATAGTGAAAATTTTGATTAAAGGCCTCATGTCAAAAACTTCATAATTTGCGTGTTATGCCTATAGAAGGTGAATTTAGTTCACGTTATGAATCTACATGATATTGTTTTTTAAGAATTTGTAAGCAGTATGTCGCTTATTTTTGCTCTATTTTGTCTCAAATGTTAGTTGACCAGCCCACCTATACTTGTTCCAAACTAGTATTATATGTCTAGTTATTTATTTATTTTTCTTATTTCGACCCACTTTTTGTTAGCAAGATAACTTTGAACTTGTTCAATCAAATGCTTAGAAATTTGGCATACATATGTATAGGCATATGGACAAAACACGGTAAGGTTTTCAACCTTGACATTGACTGATGACGTCATCTAGGCGCCATTTTGTGAAATTTTCTGAAAATCAACTCATGATCATATCTTCGTAACCAAAAGGTATTTCTCATTCATATTTATCATGATCAAGGTCAATATCAATCTGGTCAATTTCAGGTCAAAAAACGCGCGCGTGCGCGTACGTCCGCGCGTCAGTGCGCGCGCAAATTTTGTAAATGCTCCAAATCGTCTCAAATTTATTTTGCATACGTTTCAGGTCATTTTAAGCATTTTATAAAAAATCGCGCGTACGAGCATGCGCGCGCGTTTTCGCGCGTAACACCATTACAAAACATAGAATCGCCATTTTTTTTTCTTTCATGATATTTCTCATATTTTGTCAAGGAATTTGATACCATGTTAATCTCTTTATGACCATTATTAACAAGATGAGCGTAAATTCAAGATAAATGTCAGTGCGCGCGAGCTCTTTTAATACATAGCATATATTGGCAAAAACATGCCTATACAAAATCCGTTATAGCTCTTTGGAATGCACCGGGATCCTCAATTTTTTTTCATATTTAGATAGAGTATGAGTCGGAAATATGATTCCATGTCTCATTTGGCCATTAAGTGTATCGTGACATCATCACAATGGCCTTGGAACTCAAAATACGAATTTGCATATTATGACGTCAGCATATTTATGTAAAATTGATTGTATATCTGTAAATATTGATCAATTTTCTTCAAAATTTCGATATGTTGTAGCTAAGACAATTCTCTACAAGCGCAGTAATAACCTTTTGTCTCAAATGTTAGTTGACCAGCCCACCTATACTTGTTCCAAACAAGTATTATATGTCTAGTTTTTCTTAATTCTCGCCACTTTTTTGTTAGCAAGATAACTTGAAATTGTCTAAATCAAATAACTTGAAATTTGGCACACATATGTATAGGCATATGGAAAAAACACAGTAAGGTTTTCAACCTTGACCTTGACTGATGACGTCATCTAGGCGCCATTTTGTGAAATTTTCTGAAAATAAACTCATGATCATATCTTCATAACCAAAAGGTATTTCTCATTCATATTTATTATTTTTAAGGTCAATATCAGTCCAGTCAATTTCAGGTCAAAAAACGCGCGCGTGCGCGTACGTCCGCGTGTCAGTGCGCGCGCAAAATTTTTAAATGCTCAAAATCGTCTCAAATTTATTTTGCATACGTTTCAGGTCATGTTAAGCATTTTATAAAAAATCGCGCGTACGAGCATGCGCGCGCGTTTTCGCGCGTAACACCATTACAAAACATAGAATCGCCATTTTTTTTTCTTTCATGATATTTCTCATATTTTTTCAAGGAATTTGATACCATGTTTATCTCTTTATGACCATTAATAACAAGATGAGCGTAAATTCAAGATAAATGTCAGTGCGCGCGAGCTCTTTTAATACATAGCATATATTGGCAAAAACATGCCTATACAAAATCCGTTATAGCTCTTTGGAATGCACCGGGATCCTCAATTTTTTTTCATATTTAGATAGAGTATGAGTCGGAAATATGATTCCATGTCTCATTTGGCCATTAAGTGTATCGTGACATCATCACAATGGCCTTGGAACTCAAAATACGAATTTGCATATTATGACGTCAGCATATTTATGTAAAATTGATTGTATATCTGTAAATATTGATCAATTTTCTTCAAAATTTCGATATGTTGTAGCTAAGACAATTCTCTACAAGCGCAGTAATAACCATTTTTCATTTTGATGACGTCATCATAGTGAAAATTTTGATTAAAGGCCTCATGTCAAAAACTTCATAATTTGCGTGTTATGCCTATAGAAGGTGAATTTAGTTCACGTTATGAATCTACATGATATTGTTTTTTAAGAATTTGTAAGCAGTATGTCGCTTATTTTTGCTCTATTTTGTCTCAAATGTTAGTTGACCAGCCCACCTATACTTGTTCCAAACTAGTATTATATGTCTAGTTATTTATTTATTTTTCTTATTTCGACCCACTTTTTGTTAGCAAGATAACTTTGAACTTGTTCAATCAAATGCTTAGAAATTTGGCATACATATGTATAGGCATATGGACAAAACACGGTAAGGTTTTCAACCTTGACATTGACTGATGACGTCATCTAGGCGCCATTTTGTGAAATTTTCTGAAAATCAACTCATGATCATATCTTCGTAACCAAAAGGTATTTCTCATTCATATTTATCATGATCAAGGTCAATATCAATCTGGTCAATTTCAGGTCAAAAAACGCGCGCGTGCGCGTACGTCCGCGCGTCAGTGCGCGCGCAAATTTTGTAAATGCTCCAAATCGTCTCAAATTTATTTTGCATACGTTTCAGGTCATTTTAAGCATTTTATAAAAAATCGCGCGTACGAGCATGCGCGCGCGTTTTCGCGCGTAACACCATTACAAAACATAGAATCGCCATTTTTTTTTCTTTCATGATATTTCTCATATTTTGTCAAGGAATTTGATACCATGTTAATCTCTTTATGACCATTATTAACAAGATGAGCGTAAATTCAAGATAAATGTCAGTGCGCGCGAGCTCTTTTAATACATAGCATATATTGGCAAAAACATGCCTATACAAAATCCGTTATAGCTCTTTGGAATGCACCGGGATCCTCAATTTTTTTTCATATTTAGATAGAGTATGAGTCGGAAATATGATTCCATGTCTCATTTGGCCATTAAGTGTATCGTGACATCATCACAATGGCCTTGGAACTCAAAATACGAATTTGCATATTATGACGTCAGCATATTTATGTAAAATTGATTGTATATCTGTAAATATTGATCAATTTTCTTCAAAATTTCGATATGTTGTAGCTAAGACAATTCTCTACAAGCGCAGTAATAACCTTTTGTCTCAAATGTTAGTTGACCAGCCCACCTATACTTGTTCCAAACAAGTATTATATGTCTAGTTTTTCTTAATTCTCGCCACTTTTTTGTTAGCAAGATAACTTGAAATTGTCTAAATCAAATAACTTGAAATTTGGCACACATATGTATAGGCATATGGAAAAAACACAGTAAGGTTTTCAACCTTGACCTTGACTGATGACGTCATCTAGGCGCCATTTTGTGAAATTTTCTGAAAATAAACTCATGATCATATCTTCATAACCAAAAGGTATTTCTCATTCATATTTATTATTTTTAAGGTCAATATCAGTCCAGTCAATTTCAGGTCAAAAAACGCGCGCGTGCGCGTACGTCCGCGTGTCAGTGCGCGCGCAAAATTTTTAAATGCTCAAAATCGTCTCAAATTTATTTTGCATACGTTTCAGGTCATGTTAAGCATTTTATAAAAAATCGCGCGTACGAGCATGCGCGCGCGTTTTCGCGCGTAACACCATTACAAAACATAGAATCGCCATTTTTTTTTCTTTCATGATATTTCTCATATTTTTTCAAGGAATTTGATACCATGTTTATCTCTTTATGACCATTAATAACAAGATGAGCGTAAATTCAAGATAAATGTCAGTGCGCGCGAGCTCTTTTAATACATAGCATATATTGGCAAAAACATGCCTATACAAAATCCGTTATAGCTCTTTGGAATGCACCGGGATCCTCAATTTTTTTTCATATTTAGATAGAGTATGAGTCGGAAATATGATTCCATGTCTCATTTGGCCATTAAGTGTATCGTGACATCATCACAATGGCCTTGGAACTCAAAATACGAATTTGCATATTATGACGTCAGCATATTTATGTAAAATTGATTGTATATCTGTAAATATTGATCAATTTTCTTCAAAATTTCGATATGTTGTAGCTAAGACAATTCTCTACAAGCGCAGTAATAACCTTTTGTCTCAAATGTTAGTTGACCAGCCCACCTATACTTGTTCCAAACAAGTATTATATGTCTAGTTTTTCTTAATTCTCGCCACTTTTTTGTTAGCAAGATAACTTGAAATTGTCTAAATCAAATAACTTGAAATTTGGCACACATATGTATAGGCATATGGAAAAAACACAGTAAGGTTTTCAACCTTGACCTTGACTGATGACGTCATCTAGGCGCCATTTTGTGAAATTTTCTGAAAATAAACTCATGATCATATCTTCATAACCAAAAGGTATTTCTCATTCATATTTATTATTTTTAAGGTCAATATCAGTCCAGTCAATTTCAGGTCAAAAAACGCGCGCGTGCGCGTACGTCCGCGTGTCAGTGCGCGCGCAAAATTTTTAAATGCTCAAAATCGTCTCAAATTTATTTTGCATACGTTTCAGGTCATGTTAAGCATTTTAAAAAAAATCGCGCGTACGAGCATGCGCGCGCGTTTTCGCGCGTAACACCATTACAAAACATAGAATCGCCATTTTTTTTTCTTTCATGATATTTCTCATATTTTTTCAAGGAATTTGATACCATGTTTATCTCTTTATGACCATTAATAACAAGATGAGCGTAAATTCAAGATAAATGTCAGTGCGCGCGAGCTCTTTTAATACATAGCATATATTGGCAAAAACATGCCTATACAAAATCCGTTATAGCTCTTTGGAATGCACCGGGATCCTCAATTTTTTTTCATATTTAGATAGAGTATGAGTCGGAAATATGATTCCATGTCTCATTTGGCCATTAAGTGTATCGTGACATCATCACAATGGCCTTGGAACTCAAAATACGAATTTGCATATTATGACGTCAGCATATTTATGTAAAATTGATTGTATATCTGTAAATATTGATCAATTTTCTTCAAAATTTCGATATGTTGTAGCTAAGACAATTCTCTACAAGCGCAGTAATAACCGTTTTTCATTTTGATGACGTTATCATAGTGAAAATTTTGATTAAAGGCCTCATGTCAAAAACTTCATAATTTGCGTATTATGCCTATAGAAGGTGAATTTAGTTCACGTTATGAATCTACATGATATTGTTTTTTAAGAATTTGTAAGCAGTATGTCGCTTATTTTTGCTCTATTTTGTCTCAAATGTTAGTTGACCAGCCCACCTATACTTGTTCCAAACTAGTATTATATGTCTAGTTATTTATCAGGTGGGCTGTATCTAATACAGACCACCTTATATTTTTGTTAAAATCGCCTTTATTATTTATTATTTATCAGGTGGGCTGTATCTAATACAGACCACCTTATATTTTTGTTAAAATCGCCTTTATTATTTATTATTTATCAGGTGGGCTGTATCTAATACAGACCACCTTATATTTTTGTTAAAATCGCCTTTATTATTTTTTTTATTTATTTATTTATTTTTCTTATTTCGACCCACTTTTTTGTTAGCAAGATAACTTGAAAATGGTTGAATGAAATACCTTGAAATTTGGCACACATATGTATAGGCATATGGAGAAAACACAGTAAGGTTTTCAACCTTGACCTTGACTGATGACGTCATCTAGGCGCCATTTTGTGAAATTTTCTGAAAATAAACTCATGATCATATCTTCATAACCAAAAGGTATTTCTCATTCATATTTATTATGATCAAGGTCAATATCAGTCCAGTCAATTTCAGGTAAAAAAACGCGCGCGTGCGCGTACGTCCGCGCGTCAATGCGCGCGCAAAATTTTTAAATGCTCAAAATCGTCTCAAATTTATTTTGCATACGTTTCAGGTCATTTTAAGCATTTTATAAAAAATCGCGCGTACGAGCATGCGCGCGCGTTTTCGCGCGTAACACCATTAAAAAACATAGAATCGCCATTTTTTTTTTTTCATGATATTTCTCATATTTTTTCAAGGAATTTGATTCCATGTTTATCTCTTTATGACCATTATTAACAAGATGAGCGTAAATTCAAGATAAATGTCAGTGCGCGCGAGGTCTTTTAATACATAGCATATATGGGCAAAAACATGCCTATACAAAATCCGTTATAGCTCTTTGGAATGCACCGGGATCCTCAATTTTTTTTCATATTAAGATAGAGTATGAGTCGGAAATATGATTCCATGTCTCATTTGGCCATTAAGTGTATCGTGACATCAACACAATGGCCTTGGAACTCAAAATACGAATTTGCATATTATGACGTCAGCATATTTATGTAAAATTGATTGTATATCTGTAAATATTGATCAATTTTCTTCAAAATTTCGATATGTTGTAGCTAAGACAATTCTCTACAAGCGCAGTAATAACCTTTTGTCTCAAATGTTAGTTGACCAGCCCACCTATACTTGTTCCAAACAAGTATTATATGTCTAGTTTTTCTTAATTCTCGCCACTTTTTTGTTAGCAAGATAACTTGAAATTGTCTAAATCAAATAACTTGAAATTTGGCACACATATGTATAGGCATATGGAAAAAACACAGTAAGGTTTTCAACCTTGACCTTGACTGATGACGTCATCTAGGCGCCATTTTGTGAAATTTTCTGAAAATAAACTCATGATCATATCTTCATAACCAAAAGGTATTTCTCATTCATATTTATTATTTTTAAGGTCAATATCAGTCCAGTCAATTTCAGGTCAAAAAACGCGCGCGTGCGCGTACGTCCGCGTGTCAGTGCGCGCGCAAAATTTTTAAATGCTCAAAATCGTCTCAAATTTATTTTGCATACGTTTCAGGTCATGTTAAGCATTTTAAAAAAAATCGCGCGTACGAGCATGCGCGCGCGTTTTCGCGCGTAACACCATTACAAAACATAGAATCGCCATTTTTTTTTCTTTCATGATATTTCTCATATTTTTTCAAGGAATTTGATACCATGTTTATCTCTTTATGACCATTAATAACAAGATGAGCGTAAATTCAAGATAAATGTCAGTGCGCGCGAGCTCTTTTAATACATAGCATATATTGGCAAAAACATGCCTATACAAAATCCGTTATAGCTCTTTGGAATGCACCGGGATCCTCAATTTTTTTTCATATTTAGATAGAGTATGAGTCGGAAATATGATTCCATGTCTCATTTGGCCATTAAGTGTATCGTGACATCATCACAATGGCCTTGGAACTCAAAATACGAATTTGCATATTATGACGTCAGCATATTTATGTAAAATTGATTGTATATCTGTAAATATTGATCAATTTTCTTCAAAATTTCGATATGTTGTAGCTAAGACAATTCTCTACAAGCGCAGTAATAACCGTTTTTCATTTTGATGACGTTATCATAGTGAAAATTTTGATTAAAGGCCTCATGTCAAAAACTTCATAATTTGCGTATTATGCCTATAGAAGGTGAATTTAGTTCACGTTATGAATCTACATGATATTGTTTTTTAAGAATTTGTAAGCAGTATGTCGCTTATTTTTGCTCTATTTTGTCTCAAATGTTAGTTGACCAGCCCACCTATACTTGTTCCAAACTAGTATTATATGTCTAGTTATTTATCAGGTGGGCTGTATCTAATACAGACCACCTTATATTTTTGTTAAAATCGCCTTTATTATTTATTATTTATCAGGTGGGCTGTATCTAATACAGACCACCTTATATTTTTGTTAAAATCGCCTTTATTATTTATTATTTATCAGGTGGGCTGTATCTAATACAGACCACCTTATATTT
This sequence comes from Strongylocentrotus droebachiensis, assembly GCA_035222895.1. Taxonomy (NCBI): domain Eukaryota; kingdom Metazoa; phylum Echinodermata; class Echinoidea; order Camarodonta; family Strongylocentrotidae; genus Strongylocentrotus; species Strongylocentrotus droebachiensis. Next base: position 48,473 of record JAVYIG010009399.1, on the reverse strand, counting down.
TTGTTAAAATCGCCTTTATTATTTTTTTTATTTATTTATTTATTTTTCTTATTTCGACCCACTTTTTTGTTAGCAAGATAACTTGAAAATGGTTGAATGAAATACCTTGAAATTTGGCACACATATGTATAGGCATATGGAGAAAACACAGTAAGGTTTTCAACCTTGACCTTGACTGATGACGTCATCTAGGCGCCATTTTGTGAAATTTTCTGAAAATAAACTCATGATCATATCTTCATAACCAAAAGGTATTTCTCATTCATATTTATTATGATCAAGGTCAATATCAGTCCAGTCAATTTCAGGTAAAAAAACGCGCGCGTGCGCGTACGTCCGCGCGTCAATGCGCGCGCAAAATTTTTAAATGCTCAAAATCGTCTCAAATTTATTTTGCATACGTTTCAGGTCATTTTAAGCATTTTATAAAAAATCGCGCGTACGAGCATGCGCGCGCGTTTTCGCGCGTAACACCATTAAAAAACATAGAATCGCCATTTTTTTTTTTTCATGATATTTCTCATATTTTTTCAAGGAATTTGATTCCATGTTTATCTCTTTATGACCATTATTAACAAGATGAGCGTAAATTCAAGATAAATGTCAGTGCGCGCGAGGTCTTTTAATACATAGCATATATGGGCAAAAACATGCCTATACAAAATCCGTTATAGCTCTTTGGAATGCACCGGGATCCTCAATTTTTTTTCATATTAAGATAGAGTATGAGTCGGAAATATGATTCCATGTCTCATTTGGCCATTAAGTGTATCGTGACATCAACACAATGGCCTTGGAACTCAAAATACGAATTTGCATATTATGACGTCAGCATATTTATGTAAAATTGATTGTATATCTGTAAATATTGATCAATTTTCTTCAAAATTTCGATATGTTGTAGCTAAGACAATTCTCTACAAGCGCAGTAATAACCGTTTTTCATTTTGATGACGTTATCATAGTGAAAATTTTGATTAAAGGCCTCATGTCAAAAACTTCATAATTTGCGTATTATGCCTATAGAAGGTGAATTTAGTTCACGTTATGAATCTACATGATATTGTTTTTTAAGAATTTGTAAGCAGTATGTCGCTTATTTTTGCTCTATTTTGTCTCAAATGTTAGTTGACCAGCCCACCTATACTTGTTCCAAACTAGTATTATATGTCTAGTTATTTATCAGGTGGGCTGTATCTAATACAGACCACCTTATATTTTTGTTAAAATCGCCTTTATTATTTATTATTTATCAGGTGGGCTGTATCTAATACAGACCACCTTATATTTTTGTTAAAATCGCCTTTATTATTTATTATTTATCAGGTGGGCTGTATCTAATACAGACCACCTTATATTTTTGTTAAAATCGCCTTTATTATTTTTTTTATTTATTTATTTATTTTTCTTATTTCGACCCACTTTTTTGTTAGCAAGATAACTTGAAAATGGTTGAATGAAATACCTTGAAATTTGGCACACATATGTATAGGCATATGGAGAAAACACAGTAAGGTTTTCAACCTTGACCTTGACTGATGACGTCATCTAGGCGCCATTTTGTGAAATTTTCTGAAAATAAACTCATGATCATATCTTCATAACCAAAAGGTATTTCTCATTCATATTTATTATGATCAAGGTCAATATCAGTCCAGTCAATTTCAGGTAAAAAAACGCGCGCGTGCGCGTACGTCCGCGCGTCAATGCGCGCGCAAAATTTTTAAATGCTCAAAATCGTCTCAAATTTATTTTGCATACGTTTCAGGTCATTTTAAGCATTTTATAAAAAATCGCGCGTACGAGCATGCGCGCGCGTTTTCGCGCGTAACACCATTAAAAAACATAGAATCGCCATTTTTTTTTTTTCATGATATTTCTCATATTTTTTCAAGGAATTTGATTCCATGTTTATCTCTTTATGACCATTATTAACAAGATGAGCGTAAATTCAAGATAAATGTCAGTGCGCGCGAGGTCTTTTAATACATAGCATATATGGGCAAAAACATGCCTATACAAAATCCGTTATAGCTCTTTGGAATGCACCGGGATCCTCAATTTTTTTTCATATTAAGATAGAGTATGAGTCGGAAATATGATTCCATGTCTCATTTGGCCATTAAGTGTATCGTGACATCAACACAATGGCCTTGGAACTCAAAATACGAATTTGCATATTATGACGTCAGCATATTTATGTAAAATTGATTGTATATCTGTAAATATTGATCAATTTTCTTCAAAATTTCGATATGTTGTAGCTAAGACAATTCTCTACAAGCGCAGTAATAACCTTTTGTCTCAAATGTTAGTTGACCAGCCCACCTATACTTGTTCCAAACAAGTATTATATGTCTAGTTTTTCTTAATTCTCGCCACTTTTTTGTTAGCAAGATAACTTGAAATTGTCTAAATCAAATAACTTGAAATTTGGCACACATATGTATAGGCATATGGAAAAAACACAGTAAGGTTTTCAACCTTGACCTTGACTGATGACGTCATCTAGGCGCCATTTTGTGAAATTTTCTGAAAATAAACTCATGATCATATCTTCATAACCAAAAGGTATTTCTCATTCATATTTATTATTTTTAAGGTCAATATCAGTCCAGTCAATTTCAGGTCAAAAAACGCGCGCGTGCGCGTACGTCCGCGTGTCAGTGCGCGCGCAAAATTTTTAAATGCTCAAAATCGTCTCAAATTTATTTTGCATACGTTTCAGGTCATGTTAAGCATTTTAAAAAAAATCGCGCGTACGAGCATGCGCGCGCGTTTTCGCGCGTAACACCATTACAAAACATAGAATCGCCATTTTTTTTTCTTTCATGATATTTCTCATATTTTTTCAAGGAATTTGATACCATGTTTATCTCTTTATGACCATTAATAACAAGATGAGCGTAAATTCAAGATAAATGTCAGTGCGCGCGAGCTCTTTTAATACATAGCATATATTGGCAAAAACATGCCTATACAAAATCCGTTATAGCTCTTTGGAATGCACCGGGATCCTCAATTTTTTTTCATATTTAGATAGAGTATGAGTCGGAAATATGATTCCATGTCTCATTTGGCCATTAAGTGTATCGTGACATCATCACAATGGCCTTGGAACTCAAAATACGAATTTGCATATTATGACGTCAGCATATTTATGTAAAATTGATTGTATATCTGTAAATATTGATCAATTTTCTTCAAAATTTCGATATGTTGTAGCTAAGACAATTCTCTACAAGCGCAGTAATAACCGTTTTTCATTTTGATGACGTTATCATAGTGAAAATTTTGATTAAAGGCCTCATGTCAAAAACTTCATAATTTGCGTATTATGCCTATAGAAGGTGAATTTAGTTCACGTTATGAATCTACATGATATTGTTTTTTAAGAATTTGTAAGCAGTATGTCGCTTATTTTTGCTCTATTTTGTCTCAAATGTTAGTTGACCAGCCCACCTATACTTGTTCCAAACTAGTATTATATGTCTAGTTATTTATCAGGTGGGCTGTATCTAATACAGACCACCTTATATTTTTGTTAAAATCGCCTTTATTATTTATTATTTATCAGGTGGGCTGTATCTAATACAGACCACCTTATATTTTTGTTAAAATCGCCTTTATTATTTATTATTTATCAGGTGGGCTGTATCTAATACAGACCACCTTATATTTTTGTTAAAATCGCCTTTATTATTTTTTTTATTTATTTATTTATTTTTCTTATTTCGACCCACTTTTTTGTTAGCAAGATAACTTGAAAATGGTTGAATGAAATACCTTGAAATTTGGCACACATATGTATAGGCATATGGAGAAAACACAGTAAGGTTTTCAACCTTGACCTTGACTGATGACGTCATCTAGGCGCCATTTTGTGAAATTTTCTGAAAATAAACTCATGATCATATCTTCATAACCAAAAGGTATTTCTCATTCATATTTATTATGATCAAGGTCAATATCAGTCCAGTCAATTTCAGGTAAAAAAACGCGCGCGTGCGCGTACGTCCGCGCGTCAATGCGCGCGCAAAATTTTTAAATGCTCAAAATCGTCTCAAATTTATTTTGCATACGTTTCAGGTCATTTTAAGCATTTTATAAAAAATCGCGCGTACGAGCATGCGCGCGCGTTTTCGCGCGTAACACCATTAAAAAACATAGAATCGCCATTTTTTTTTTTTCATGATATTTCTCATATTTTTTCAAGGAATTTGATTCCATGTTTATCTCTTTATGACCATTATTAACAAGATGAGCGTAAATTCAAGATAAATGTCAGTGCGCGCGAGGTCTTTTAATACATAGCATATATGGGCAAAAACATGCCTATACAAAATCCGTTATAGCTCTTTGGAATGCACCGGGATCCTCAATTTTTTTTCATATTAAGATAGAGTATGAGTCGGAAATATGATTCCATGTCTCATTTGGCCATTAAGTGTATCGTGACATCAACACAATGGCCTTGGAACTCAAAATACGAATTTGCATATTATGACGTCAGCATATTTATGTAAAATTTATTGTATCTCTGTAAATATTGATCAATTTTCTTCAAAATTTCGATATGTTGTAGCTAAGACAATTCTCTACAAGCGCAGTAATAACCATTTTTCATTTTGATGACGTCATCATAGTTAAAATTTTGATTAAAGGCCTCATGTCAAAAACTTCATAATTTGCGTGTTATGCCTATAGAAGGTGAATTTAGTTCACGTCATGAATCTACATGATATTGTCTTTTAAGAATTTGTAAGCAGTATGTCGCTTATTTTTGCTCTATTTTGTCTCAAATGTTAGTTGACCAGCCCACCTATACTTGTTCCAAACAAGTATTATATGTCTAGTTTATTATTTATTTTTCTTATTTCGACCCACTTTTTGTTAGCAAAATAACTTGAAATTGTCTAAATCAAATAACTTGAAATTTGGCACACATATGTATAGGCATATGGAAAAAACACAGTAAGGTTTTCAACCTTGACCTTGACTGATGACGTCATCTAGGCGCCATTTTGTGAAATTTTCTGAAAATAAACTCATGATCATATCTTCATAACCAAAAGGTATTTCTCATTCATATTTATTATTTTTAAGGTCAATATCAGTCCAGTCAATTTCAGGTCAAAAAACGCGCGCGTGCGCGTACGTCCGCGTGTCAGTGCGCGCGCAAAATTTTTAAATGCTCAAAATCGTCTCAAATTTATTTTGCATACGTTTCAGGTCATGTTAAGCATTTAAAAAAAATCGCGCGTACGAGCATGCGCGCGCGTTTTCGCGCGTAACACCATTACAAAACATAGAATCGCCATTTTTTTTTCTTTCATGATATTTCTCATATTTTTTCAAGGAATTTGATACCATGTTTATCTCTTTATGACCATTAATAACAAGATGAGCGTAAATTCAAGATAAATGTCAGTGCGCGCGAGCTCTTTTAATACATAGCATATATTGGCAAAAACATGCCTATACAAAATCCGTTATAGCTCTTTGGAATGCACCGGGATCCTCAATTTTTTTTCATATTTAGATAGAGTATGAGTCGGAAATATGATTCCATGTCTCATTTGGCCATTAAGTGTATCGTGACATCATCACAATGGCCTTGGAACTCAAAATACGAATTTGCATATTATGACGTCAGCATATTTATGTAAAATTGATTGTATATCTGTAAATATTGATCAATTTTCTTCAAAATTTCGATATGTTGTAGCTAAGACAATTCTCTACAAGCGCAGTAATAACCATTTTTCATTTTGATGACGTTATCATAGTGAAAATTTTGATTAAAGGCCTCATGTCAAAAACTTCATAATTTGCGTATTATGCCTATAGAAGGTGAATTTAGTTCACGTTATGAATCTACATGATATTGTTTTTTAAGAATTTGTAAGCAGTATGTCGCTTATTTTTGCTCTATTTTGTCTCAAATGTTAGTTGACCAGCCCACCTATACTTGTTCCAAACTAGTATTATATGTCTAGTTATTTATCAGGTGGGCTGTATCTAATACAGACCACCTTATATTTTTGTTAAAATCGCCTTTATTATTTATTTATTTATCAGGTGGGCTGTATCTAATACAGACCACCTTATATTTTTGTTAAAATTGCCTTTATTTATTATTATTATTTATTATCAGGTGGGCTGTATCTAATACAGACCACCTTATATTTTTGTTAAAATCGCCTTTATTATTTATTTATCAGGTGGGCTGTATCTAATACAGACCACCTTATATTTTTGTTAAAATCGCCTTTATTTATTATTTATTTTTCTTATTTCGACCCACTTTTTGTTAGCAAAATAATTTGAAAATGGCTAAATCAAATAACTTGAAATTTGGCACACATATGTATAGGCATATGGAGAAAACACGGTAAGGTTTTAAACCTTGACATTGACTGATGACGTCATCTAGGCGCCATTTTGTGAAATTTTCTGAAAATCATATTATGATCATATCTTCATAACCACAAGGTATTTCTCATTCATATTTATCATGATCAAGGTCAATATCAGTCCGGTTAAATTCAAGTCAAAAAATGCGCGCGTGCGCGTACGTCCGCGCGTCAGTGCGCGCGCAAAAAATTTAAATGCTCAAAATCGTCTCAAATTTATTTTGCATACGTTTCAGGTCATTTTAAGCATTTTATAAAAAATCGCGCGTACGAGCATGCGCGCGCGTTTTCGCGCGTAACACCATTAAAAAACATAGAATCGCCATTTTTTTTTCTTTCATGATATTTCTCATATTTTTTCAAGGAATTTGATTCCATGTTTATCTCTTTATGACCATTATTAACAAGATGAGCGTAAATTCAAGATAAATGTCAGTGCGCGCGAGGTCTTTTAATACATAGCATATATGGGCAAAAACATGCCTATACAAAATCCGTTATAGCTCTTTGGAATGCACCGGGATCCTCAATTTTTTTTCATATTAAGATAGAGTATGAGTCGGAAATATGATTCCATGTCTCATTTGGCCATTAAGTGTATCGTGACATCATCACAATGGCCTTGGAACTCAAAATACGAATTTGCATATTATGACGTCAGCATATTTATGTAAAATTGATTGTATCTCTGTAAATATTGATCAATTTTCTTCAAAATTTCGATATGTTGTAGCTAAGACAATTCTCTACAAGCGCAGTAATAACCATTTTTCATTTTGATGACGTCATCATAGTGAAAATTTTGATTAAAGGCCTCATGTCAAAAACTACATAATTTGCGTGTTATGCCTATAGAAGGTGAATTTAGTTCACGTTATGAATCTACATGATATTGTTTTTTAAGAATTTGTAAGCAGTATGTCGCTTATTTTTGCTCTATTTTGTCTCAAATGTTAGTTGACCAGCCCACCTATACTTGTTCCAAACAAGTATTATATGTCTAGTCAGGTGGGCTGTATCTAATACAGACCACCTTATATTTTTGTTAAAATCGCCTTTATTTATTATCAGGTGGGCTGTATCTAATACAGACCACCTTATATTTTTGTTAAAATCGCCTTTCTTTATTATTTATTTTTCTTATTTCGACCCACTTTTTGTTAGCAAGATATCTTTGAAATTATTCAATCAAATGCTTTGAAACTTGGCACACATATGTATAGGCATATGGACAAAACACAGTAAGGTTTTCAACCTTGACCTTGACTGATGACGTCATCTAGGCGCCATTTTGTGAAATTTTCTGAAAATAAACTCTTGATCATATCTTCATAACCAAAAGGTATTTCTCATTCATATTTATTATTTTTAAGGTCAATATCAGTCCAGTCAATTTCAGGTCAAAAAACGCGCGCGTGCGCGTACGTCTGCGCGTCAGTGCGCGCGCAAAATTTTTAAATGCTCAAAATTGTCTCAAATTTATTTTGCATACGTTTCAGGTCATTTTAAGCATTTTATAAAAAATCGCGCGTACGAGCATGCGCGCGCGTTTTCGCGCGTAACACCATTACAAAACATAGAATCGCCATTTTTTTTCTTTCATGATATTTCTCATATTTTTTCAAGGAATTTGATACCATGTTTATCTCTTTATGACCATTATTAACAAGATGAGCGTAAATTCAAGATAAATGTCAGTGCGCGCGAGCTCTTATAATACATAGCATATATGGGCAAAAACATGCCTATACAAAATCCGTTATAGCTCTTTGGAATGCACATGGATCCTCAATTTTTTTTCATATTGAGATAGAGTATGAGTCGGAAATATGATTCCATTTCTCATTTGGCCATTAAGTGTATCGTGACATCATCACAATGGTCTTGGAACTCAAAATACGAATTTGCATATTATGACGTCAGCACATTTATGTAAAATTGATTGTATCTCTGGAAATATTGATCAATTTTCTTCAAAATTTCGATATGTTGTAGCTACGACAATTCTCTAAAAGCGCAGTAATAACTATTTTTCATTTTGATGACGTCATCATAGTAAACATTTTGATTAAACGCCGCATGTCAAAAACTTCATAATTTGCGTGTTATGCCTATAGAAGGTGAATTTAGTTCACGTTATGAATCTACATGATATTGTTTTTTAAGAATTTGTAAGCAGTATGTCGCTTATTTTTGCTCTATTTTGTCTCAAATTTTAGTTGACCAGCCCACCTATACTTGTTCCAAACAAGTATTATATGTCTAGTTTATTATTTATTTTTCTTATTTCGACCCACTTTTTGTTAGCAAAATATCTTTGAAATTATTCAATCAAATGCTTTGAAATTTGGCACACATATGTATAGGCATATGGAGAAAACACAGTAAGGTTTTCGAACTTGACCTTGACTGATGACGTCATCTAGGCGCCATTTTGTGAAATTTTCTGAAAATAAACTCATGATCATATCTTCATAACTAAAAGGTTTTTCTCATTCATATTTATTATGATCAAGGTCAATATCAGTCCAGTCAATTTCAGGTCAAAAAACGCGCGCGTGCGCGTACGTCCGCGCGTCAATGCGCGCGCAAAATTTTTAAATGCTCAAAATCGTCTCAAATTTATTTTGCATACGTTTCAGGTCATTTTAAGCATTTTATAAAAAATCGCGCGTACGAGCATGCGCGCGCGTTTTCGCGCGTAACACCATTAAAAAACATAGAATCGCCATTTTTTTTTCTTTCATGATATTTCTCATATTTTTTCAAGGAATTTGATTCCATGTTTATCTCTTTATGACCATTATTAACAAGATGAGCGTAAATTCAAGATAAATGTCAGTGCGCGCGAGGTCTTTTAATACATAGCATATATGGGCAAAAACATGCCTATACAAAATCCGTTATAGCTTTTTGGAATGCACCGGGATCCTCAATTTTTTTTCATATTAAGATAGAGTATGAGTCGGAAATGTGATTCCATGTCTCATTTAGCCATTAAGTGTATCGTGACATCATCACAATGGCCTTGGAACTCAAAATACGAATTTGCATATTATGACGTCAGCATATTTATGTAAAATTTATTGTATCTCTGTAAATATTGATCAATTTTATTCAAAATTTCGATATGTTGTAGCTAAGACAATTCTCTACAAGCGCAGTGATAACTATTTTTCATTTTGATGACATCATCATAGTGAAAATTTTGATTAAAGGCCTCATGTCAAAAACTTCATAATTTGCGTGTTATGCCTATAGAAGGTGAATTTAGTTCACGTTATGAATCTACATGATATTGTTTTTTAAGAATTTGTAAGCAGTTTGTCGCTTATTTTTGCTCTATTTTGTCTCAAATGTTAGTTGACCAGCCCACCTATACTTGTTCCAAACAAGTATTATATGTCTAGTTATTTATTTATTTTTCTTATTTCGACCCACTTTTTTGTTAGCATGATAACTTTGTAATGGTTCATTCAAATGCTTTTAAATTTAGCACACATATGTATAGGCATATGGACATAACACAGTAACGTTTTCAACCTTGACCTTGACTGATGACGTCATCTAGGCGCCATTTTGTGAAATTTTCTGAAAATTTACTCATGATCATATCTTCATAACCAAAAGGTATTTCTCATTCATGTTTATCATGATCAAGGCCAATATCAGTCCGGTCAATTTCATGTCCAAAAACGCGCGCGTGCGCGTACGTCCGCGCGTCATTGCGCGCGCAAAATTTTTAAATGCTCAAAATCGTCTCAAATTTATTTTGCATACGTTTCAGGTCATTTTAAGCATTTTATAAAAAATCGCGCGTAAGAGCATGCGCGCGCGTTTTCGCGCGTAACACCATTAAAAAACATAGAATCGCCTTTTTTTTTTCTTTCATGATATTTCTCATATTTTTTCAAGGAATTTGATTCCATGTTTATCTCTTTATGACCATTATTAACAAGATGAGCGTAAATTAAGATAAATGTCAGTGCGCGCGAGCTCTTTTAATACATAGCATATATGGGCAAAAACATGCCTATACAAAATCCATTATAGCTCTTTGGAATGCACCGGAATCCTCAATTTTTTTTCATATTTATATAGAGTATGAGTCGGAAATATGATTCCACGCCTGTTTTGCCATTAAGTGTATCGTGACATCATCACAATGGCCTTGGAACTCAAAATACGAATTTGCATATTATGACGTCAGCATATTTATGTAAAATTTATTTTATCTCTGTAAATGTTGATCAATTTACTTCAAAATTTCGATATGTTGTAGCTAAGACAATTCTCTACAAGCGCAGTAATAACCATTTTTCATTTTGATGACGTCATCAGAGTGAAAATTTTGATTAAAGGCCTCATGTCAGAAATTTCATAATTTGCGTGTTATGACTATAAAAGGTGAATTTCGTTCACGTAATGAATCTACATGATAGTGTTTTTTAAGAATTTTCAAGCAATATCTCACTTAACTTTGCTCTATTTTGTTTTCAAATTTAAGTTGACCAGCCCACCTATACTTGTTCCAAACAAGTATTATGTCTAGTTTATTTTTCTTATTTTGAACAACTTTTTTGTTAACAATATAACTTTGAAATAGTTCAACCAAATATCTTTAAATTTGGCACACATATGTATAGGCATATGGACAAAGCAAGGTAAGGTTTTCAACCATGACCTTGACTGATGACGTCATCTAGGCGCCATTTTGTGAAATTTTCTGAAAATCAACTCATGATCAAATCTTCATAACCAAAGGTTATTTCTCATTCATATTTATCATGATCAAGGTCAATATCAGTCCAGTCAATTTCAGGTCAAAAAACGCGCGCGTGCGCGTACATCCGCGCGTCAGTGCGCGCGCAAAATTTTTAAATGCTCAAAATCGTCTCAAATTTATTTTGCATACGTTTCAGGTCATTTTAAGCCTTTTATAAAAAATCGCGCGTACGAGCATGCGCGCGCGTTTTCGCGCGTAACACCATTAAAAAACATAGAATCGCTATTTTTTTTTCTTTCATGATATTTCTCATATTTTTTCAAGGAATTTGATTCCATGTTTATCTCTTTATGACCATTATAAACAAGATGAGCGTAAATTCAAGATAAATGTCAGTGCGCGCGAGGTCTTTTAATACATAGCATATATGGGCAAAAACATGCCTATACAAAATCCGTTATAGCTCTTTGGAATGCACCGGGATCCTCAATTTGTTTTCATATTAAGATAAAGTATGAGTCGGAAATATGATTCCATGTCTCATTTGGCCATTAAGTGTATCGTGACATCATCACAATGGCCTTGGAACTCAAAATACGAATTTGCATATTATGACGTCAGCATATTTATGTAAAATTGATTGTATCTCTGTAAATATTGATCAATTTTCTTCAAAATTTCGATATGTTGTAGCTAAGACAATTCTCTACAAGCGCAGTAATAACCATTTTTCATTTTGATGACGTCATCATAGTGAAAATATTGATTAAAGGCCTCATGTCAAAAACTTCATAATTTGCGTGTTATGCCTATAGAAGGTGAATTTAGTTCACGTTATGAATCTACATGATATTGTCTTTTAAGAATTTGTAAGCAGTATGTCGCTTATTTTTGCTCTATTTTGTCTCAAATGTTAGTTGACCAGCCCACCTATACTTGTTCCAAACAAGTATTATATGTCTAGTTATTTATTTATTTTTCTTATTTCGACCCACTTTTTTGTTAGCATGATAACTTTGTAATGGTTCATTCAAATGCTTTGAAATTTAGCACACATATGTGTAGGCATATGGACATAACACAGTAAGGTTTTCAACCTTGACCTTGACTGATGACGTCATCTAGGCGCCATTTTGTGAAATTTTCTGAAAATTTACTCATGATCATATCTTCATAACCAAAAGGTATTTCTCATTCATATTTATCATGATCAAGGTCAATATCAGTCCGGTCAATTTCATGTCCAAAAACGCGCACGTGCGCGTACGTCCGCGCGTCAGTGCGCGCGCAAAACTTTTTAATGCTCAAAATCGTCTCAAATTTATTTTGCATACGTTTTAGGTCATTTTAAGCATTTTATAAAAAAATCGCGCACGCGCACATGCGCGCGTTTTCGCGCGTAACACCATTACAAAACATAGAATCGCCATTTTTTTTCTTTTATGATATTTCTTATATTTTTTCGAGGAATTTGATACCATGTTTATCTCTTTATGACCTTTAATAACAAGATGAGCGTCAATTCAAGATAAATGTCTGTGCGCGCGAGCTCTTTTAATACATAGCATATATGGGCAAAAACATGCCTATACAAAATCCATTATAGCTCTTTGAAATGAACCGTGACCTTCAATTTGTTTTCATATTTAGATAGAGTATGAGTCGGAGATATGATTCCACGTCTCATTTGGCCATTAAGTGTATCGTGACATCATCATAATGGCCTTGGAACTCAAAATACGTATTTGCATATTATGACGTCAGCATATTTATGGAAAATTGACTGTATCCCTGTAAATATTGATCGATATTCTTCCAAATTTCGATATGTTGTAGCTAAGACAATTCTCTACGAGCTTAGTTGCCACTATTTTTCATTTTGATCACGTCATCATAGTGAAAATTACGATTAAAGGGCACATATCAGAAATTTCTTAAGTTGCGTGTCATGACTATAGAAGGTGAATTTCGTTCACGTAATGAATCTACATGATATTGTTTTTTTTTTAAATTAAGCAGTATCTCGCTTATTTTTGTTCTATTTTGTTTTCAAATTTTAGTTGACCAGCCCACCTATACTTGTTCCAAACAAGTATTATATGTCTAGTTATTAAATATTTTTCTTATTTCTAACCACTTTTTTGTTAGCAAGATAACTTGAAAATGGCTCAATCAAATGCCTTGAAATTTGGCACACATATGTAAAGGCATATGTACAAAGCACAATAACGTTTTCAACATTGACCTTCACTGATGACGTCATCTAGGCGCCATTTTGTAAAATTTTACGAAAAACAACTCTTGATCATATTTTCATAACCAAAAGGTATTTCTCATTCATATTTATCATGATCAAGGTCAATATCCGTCCGGTCAATAAAAAGTCAAATAACGCGCGCGTGCGCGTACGTCCGCGCGTCAATGCGCGCGCAAAATTTTAAAATGCTCAAAATCATCTCAAAATCATTTTGCATACGTTTTAGGCCATTCTAAGCATTTTATAAAAAAATGCGCACACGCGCATGCGCGCGCGTTTTCGCGCGTAAAACTTTTGCACAACATTGAATTGCCTTTTTTTTTCTTTCATAATATTCCACATATATTTACAAACAAATTGATACCACGTTTGTTTCTTTATGACTATTAATAACGGATTGATCGACCGTTTAACAAAAATTTCCGTGCGCGCGAGCTCTTGTAATACATAGCAAATATGGGCAAAAACATGCCTATACAAAATCCATTGTAGCTCTTAAGGATGCAAGGTGACCCCAATTTGTTTTCATATTTTAATAGAGTATGATTCGGAGATATTGTTTCATGTCTCATTTGACCCTCAATTAACTCATGACGTCATCACAATGGCCTCCGAACTCAAAATTCCAATTTGCATATTATGACGTCAGCATATTTATGGAAAATTGATTGTATCTCTGTAAATATTGATCGATTTTCTTTCAACTTTCGATATGTTCTAGCTAAGACAATTCAATACAAATGCAGTATACAAGATTTTTCATTTTGACAAAGGAATCATGGCTTTTTTTGCGATTAAAGGAAGAATGTCATTTTTCACTTTTTGCGTGTATTCTCTACGGGACATGACTTTTTCTCAAAACTCGATTCTACATTTCCGTCTTTCGCGAGCAAAATCTCCGTTGTTTTAGCTTCGTTTGAGCTGAACTTTGAGTGTGTTGTAGCTGAGACGATTAGCTATCTCAAATGTGCTCCTCATTTTGTCTTAACTTTTAGTTGGACCAGCCCACCTATACTTGTTCCAAACAAGTATTACAAATCTAGTTTATTTTTCTTATTTTGAACCACTTTTTTGTTAACAAGATAACTTTGAAATGGTTCAACCAAATATCTTGAAATTTGGCACACATATGTATAGGCATATGGAAAAAACAAGGTAAGGTTTTCAACCTTGACCTTGACTGATGACGTCATCTAGGCGCCATTTTGTGAAATTTTCTGAAAATCAACTCATGATCATATCTTCATAACCAAAAGGTATTTCTCATTCATATTTATTGTGATCAAGGTCAATATCAGTCCAGTCAATTTCAGGTCAAAAAACGCGCGCGTGCGCGTACGTCCGCGCGTCAATGCGCGCGCAAAATTTTTAAATGCTCAAAATCGTCTCAAATTTATTTTGCATACGTTTCAGGTCATTTTAAGCATTTTATAAAAAATCGCGCGTACGAGCATGCGCGCGCGTTTTCGCGCGTAACACCATTAAAAAACATAGAATCGCCATTTTTTTTTCTTTCATGATATTTCTCATATTTTTTCAAGGAATTTGATTCCATGTTCATCTCTTTATGACCATTAATAACAAGATGAGCGTAATTCAAGATAAATGACCGTGCGCGCGAGCTCTTTTAATACATAGCATATATGGGCAAGAACATGCCTATACAAAACCCATTATAGCTCTTTGGAATGAACTGTGACCTTCAATTTTTTTTTCATATTTAGATAAAGTATGAGTCGGAGATATGATTCCATGTCTCATTTTGCCATTAAGTGTATCGTGACATAATCATAATGGCCTTGGAACTCAAAATACGAATTTGCATATTTTGAAGTCAGCATATTTATGTAAAATTAATTGTATCTCTGTATATATTGATCAATTTTCTTCAAAATTTCGATATGCTGTAGCTAAGATAATTTTCTACAAGTTCAATAAAACCATTTTTCATTTTGATGACGTCATCAGAGTGAACATTTTGATTAAAGGCCTCATGTCAGAAATTTCACAATTTGCGTGTTATGACTAGAAGGTGAATTTCGTTCACGTACTGAATCTACATGATATTGTTTATTAAGAATTTTAAAGCAGTTTCTCGCTTATTTTTGCTCTATTTTGTTTTCAAACTTTAGTTGACCAGCCCACCTATACTTGTTCCAAACAAGTATTATGTCTAGTTTTTCTTATTTCGACCCACTTTTTGTTAGCAAAATAACTTGAAAATGGCTAAATCAAATAACTTGAAATTTGGCACACATATGTATAGGCATATGGAGAAAACACGGTAAGGTTTTAAACCTTGACCTTGACTGATGACGTCATCTAGGTGCCATTTTGTGAAATTTTCTGAAAATTTACTCATGATCATATTTTCATAACGGTAAGTTATTTCTCATTCATATTTATCGTGATCAAGGTCAATATCAGTCCGGTCAATTTCATGTCAAAAAGCGCGCGCGTGCGCGTACGTCCGCGCGTCAGTGCGCGCGCAAAAATTTAAAATGCTCAAAATCTTCTCAAATTTATTTTGCATACGTTTCAGGTCATTTTAAGCATTTTATAAAAAATCGCGCGTACGAGCATGCGCGCGCGTTTTCGCGCGTAACACCATTAAAAAACATAGAATCGCCATTTTCTTTTTCTTTCATGATATTTTTCATATTTTTTCAAGGAATTTGATACCATGTTTATCTCTTTATGACCATTATTAACAAGATGAGCGTAAATTCAAGATAAATGTCAGTGCGCGTGAGGTCTTTTAATACATAGCATATATGGGCAAAAACATGCCTATACAAAATCCGTTATAGCTCTTTGGAATGCACCGGGATCCTCAATTTTTTTTCAGATTAAGATAGAGTATGAGTCGGAAATATGATTCCATGTCTCATTTGGCCATTAAGTGTATCGTGACATCATCACAATGGCCTTGGAACTCAAAATACGAATTTGCATATTATGACGTCAGCATATTTATGTAAAATTGATTGTATCTCTGTAAATATTGATCAATTTTCTTCAAAATTTCGATATGTTGTAGCTAAGACAATTCTCTACAAGCGCAGTAATAACCATTTTTCATTTTGATGACGTCATCATAGTGAAAATTTTGATTAAAGGCCTCATGTCAAAAACTTCAACTGCGTGTTATGCCTATAGAAGGTGAATTTAGTTCACGTTATGAATCTACATGATATTGTCTTTTAAGAATTTGTAAGCAGTATGTCGCTTATTTTTGCTCTATTTTGTCTCAAATGTTAGTTGACCAGCCCACCTATACTTGTTCCAAACAAGTATTATATGTCTAGTTTATTATTTATTTTTCTTATTTCGACCCACTTTTTGTTAGCAAAATAACTTGAAAATGGCTAAATCAAATAACTTGAAATTTGGCACACATATGTATAGGCATATGGAGAAAACACGGTAAGGTTTTAAACCTTGACCTTGACTGATGACGTCATCTAGGCGCCATTTTGTGAAATTTTCTGAAAATTTACTCATGATCATATTTTCATAACGGTAAGTTATTTCTCATTCATATTTATCGTGATCAAGGTCAATATCAGTCCGGTCAATTTCATGTCAAAAAGCGCGCGCGTGCGCGTACGTCCGCGCGTCAGTGCGCGCGCAAAAATTTAAAATGCTCAAAATCTTCTCAAATTTATTTTGCATACGTTTCAGGTCATTTTAAGCATTTTATAAAAAATCGCGCGTACGAGCATGCGCGCGCGTTTTCGCGCGTAACACCATTAAAAAACATAGAATCGCCATTTTCTTTTTCTTTCATGATATTTCTCATATTTTTTTCAAGGAATTTGATACCATGTTTATCTCTTTATGACCATTATTAACAAGATGAGCGTAAATTCAAGATAAATGTCAGTGCGCGTGAGGTCTTTTAATACATAGCATATATGGGCAAAAACATGCCTATACAAAATCCGTTATAGCTCTTTGGAATGCACCGGGATCCTCAATTTTTTTTCAGATTAAGATAGAGTATGAGTCGGAAATATGATTCCATGTCTCATTTGGCCATTAAGTGTATCGTGACATCATCACAATGGCCTTGGAACTCAAAATACGAATTTGCATATTATGACGTCAGCATATTTATGTAAAATTGATTGTATCTCTGTAAATATTGATCAATTTTCTTCAAAATTTCGATATGTTGTAGCTAAGACAATTCTCTACAAGCGCAGTAATAACCATTTTTCATTTTGATGACGTCATCATAGTGAAAATTTGGATTAAAGGCCTCATGTCAAAAACTTCAACTGCGTGTTATGCCTATAGAAGGTGAATTTAGTTCACGTTATGAATCTACATGATATTGTCTTTTAAGAATTTGTAAGCAGTATGTCGCTTATTTTTGCTCTATTTTGTCTCAAATGTTAGTTGACCAGCCCACCTATACTTGTTCCAAACAAGTATTATATGTCTAGTTTATTATCAGGTGGGCTGTATCTAATACAGACCACCTTATATTTTTGTTAAAATTGCCTTTATTTATTTATTTATTATTTATTATTTATTTATTTTTCTTAATTCTTGCCACTTTTTTGTTAGCAAGATAACTTTGAAATAGTTCAATCAAATGCTTTGATATTTTACACACATATGTATAGGCATATGGACAAGACACGGTAAGGTTTTCAACCTTGACCTTGACTGATGACGTCATCTAGGCGCCATTTTGTGAAATTTTCTGAAAATCATCTCATGATCATATCTTCATAACCAAAAGGTATTTTTCATTCATATTTATCATGATTAAGGTTAATATCAGTCCGGTTAATTTCAGGTGAAAAAACGCGCGCGTGCGCGTACGTCCGCGCGTCAGTGCGCGCGCAAAATTTTTAAATGCTCAAAATCGTCTCAAATTTATTTTGCATACGTTTCAGGTCATATTAAGCATTTTATAAAAAATCGCGCGTACGAGCATGCGCGCGCGTTTTCGCGCGTAACACCACTACAAAACATAGAATCGCCATTTTTTTTTCTTTCATGATATTTCTCATATTTTTTCAAGGAATTTGATACCATGTTCATCTCTTTATGACCATTAATATTAAGATGAGCGTCCATTCAAGATAAATGTCCGTGCGCGCGAGCTCATTTAATACATAGCTCATATGGGCAAAAACATGCCTATACAAAATCCATTATAGCTCTTTGGAATGCACTGGAATCCTCAATTTGTTTTCATATTTAGATAGAGTATGAGTCGGAAATATGATTCCATGTCTCATTTGGCCATTAAGTGCATCGTGACATCATCACAATGGCCTTGGAACTCAAAATACGAATTTGCATATTATGACGTCAGCATATTTATGTAAAATTGATTGTATCTCTGTAAATATCGATCAATTTTCTTCAAAATTTCGATATGTTGTAGCTAAGACAATTCTCTACAAGCGCAGTAATAACCATTTTTCATTTTGATGACGTCATCATAGTAAAAATTTTGATTAAAGGCCTCATGTCAAAAACTTCATAATTTGCGTGTTATGCCTATAGAAGGTGAATTTAGTTCACGTTATGAATCTACATGATATTGTCTTTTAAGAATTTGTAAGCAGTATGTCGCTTATTTTTGCTCTATTTTGTCTCAAATGTTAGTTGACCAGCCCACCTATACTTGTTCCAAACAAGTATTATATGTCTAGTTATTTATTTATTTTTCTTAATTCTTGCCACTTTTTTGTTAGCAAGATAACTTTGAAATGGTTCAATCAAATGCTTTGATATTTGACACACATATGTATAGGCATATGGACAAGACACGGTAAGGTTTTCAACCTTGACCTTGACTGATGACGTCATCTAGGCGCCATTTTGTGAAATTTTCTGAAAATCATCTCATGATCATATCTTCATAACCAAAAGGTATTTTTCATTCATATTTATCATGATTAAGGTTAATATCAGTCCGGTTAATATCAGGTCAAAAAACGCGCGCGTGCGCGTACGTCCGCGCGTCAGTGCGCGCGCAAAATTTTTAAATGCTCAAAATCGTCTTAAATTTATTTTGCATACGTTTCAGGTCATATTAAGCATTTTATAAAAAATCGCGCGTACGAGCATGCGCGCGCGTTTTCGCGCGTAACACCACTACAAAACATAGAATCGCCATTTTTTTTTCTTTCATGATATTTCTCATATTTTTTCAAGGAATTTGATACCATGTTTATCTCTTTATGACCATTATTAACAAGATGAGCGTAAATTAAAGATAAATGTCAGTGCGCGCGAGCTCTTGTAATACATAACATACATGGGCAAAAAAATGCCTATACACAATCCCTTATAGCTCTTTGGGATGCACCTGGACCCCAATTCTGTTTTAATATTTGAAAAGAGTATGAGTCAGAAATATGATTTCATGTCTCATTTGGCCATGAAGTGTATCGTGACATCATCTTAATGGCCTTGGAACTCAAAATACGAATTTGCATATTATGACGTCAGCATATTTATGGAAAATTGATTGTATCTCTGTATATATTGATTGATTTTCTTCAAAATTTCAATATGTTGTAGCTAAGATAATTCTCTACAAGTTTAATAAAAACCATTTTTCATTTTGATGACGTCATCAGAGTGAAAATTTTGATTGAAGGCCTCATGTCAGAAATGTCATAATTTGCGTGTTATGACTATAGAAGGTGAATTTCGTTCACGTAATGAATCTACATGATAGTGTTTTTTAAGAATTTTCAAGCAGTATCTCGCTTACTTTTGCTCTATTTTGTTTTCAAATTTAAGTTGACCAGCCCACCTATACTTGTTCCAAACAAGTATTATGTCTAGTTTATTTTTCTTATTTCGACCCACTTTTTGTTAGCAAAATAACTTGAAAATGGCTAAATCAAATAACTTGAAATTTGGCACACATATGTATAGGCATATGGAGAAAACACGGTAAGGTTTTAAACCTTGACCTTGACTGATGACGTCATCTAGGCGCCATTTTGTGAAATTTTCTGAAAATTTACTCATGATCATATTTTCATAACGGTAAGTTATTTCTCATTCATATTTATCGTGATCAAGGTCAATATCAGTCCGGTCAATTTCATGTCAAAAAGCGCGCGCGTGCGCGTACGTCCGCGCGTCAGTGCGCGCGCAAAAATTTAAAATGCTCAAAATCTTCTCAAATTTATTTTGCATACGTTTCAGGTCATTTTAAGCATTTTATAAAAAATCGCGCGTACGAGCATGCGCGCGCGTTTTCGCGCGTAACACCATTAAAAAACATAGAATCGCCATTTTCTTTTTCTTTCATGATATTTCTCATATTTTTTCAAGGAATTTGATACCATGTTTATCTCTTTATGACCATTATTAACAAGATGAGCGTAAATTCAAGATAAATGTCAGTGCGCGTGAGGTCTTTTAATACATAGCATATATGGGCAAAAACATGCCTATACAAAATCCGTTATAGCTCTTTGGAATGCACCGGGATCCTCAATTTTTTTTCAGATTAAGATAGAGTATGAGTCGGAAATATGATTCCATGTCTCATTTGGCCATTAAGTGTATCGTGACATCATCACAATGGCCTTGGAACTCAAAATACGAATTTGCATATTATGACGTCAGCATATTTATGTAAAATTGATTGTATCTCTGTAAATATTGATCAATTTTCTTCAAAATTTCGATATGTTGTAGCTAAGACAATTCTCTACAAGCGCAGTAATAACCATTTTTCATTTTGATGACGTCATCATAGTGAAAATTTTGATTAAAGGCCTCATGTCAAAAACTTCAACTGCGTGTTATGCCTATAGAAGGTGAATTTAGTTCACGTTATGAATCTACATGATATTGTCTTTTAAGAATTTGTAAGCAGTATGTCGCTTATTTTTGCTCTATTTTGTCTCAAATGTTAGTTGACCAGCCCACCTATACTTGTTCCAAACAAGTATTATATGTCTAG
Source organism: Strongylocentrotus droebachiensis (assembly GCA_035222895.1). Classification (NCBI taxonomy): domain Eukaryota; kingdom Metazoa; phylum Echinodermata; class Echinoidea; order Camarodonta; family Strongylocentrotidae; genus Strongylocentrotus; species Strongylocentrotus droebachiensis. Next base: position 27,117 of record JAVYIG010009399.1, on the reverse strand, counting down.
TTTATTATTTATTTTTCTTATTTCGACCCACTTTTTGTTAGCAAAATAACTTGAAAATGGCTAAATCAAATAACTTGAAATTTGGCACACATATGTATAGGCATATGGAGAAAACACGGTAAGGTTTTAAACCTTGACCTTGACTGATGACGTCATCTAGGCGCCATTTTGTGAAATTTTCTGAAAATTTACTCATGATCATATTTTCATAACGGTAAGTTATTTCTCATTCATATTTATCGTGATCAAGGTCAATATCAGTCCGGTCAATTTCATGTCAAAAAGCGCGCGCGTGCGCGTACGTCCGCGCGTCAGTGCGCGCGCAAAAATTTAAAATGCTCAAAATCTTCTCAAATTTATTTTGCATACGTTTCAGGTCATTTTAAGCATTTTATAAAAAATCGCGCGTACGAGCATGCGCGCGCGTTTTCGCGCGTAACACCATTAAAAAACATAGAATCGCCATTTTCTTTTTCTTTCATGATATTTCTCATATTTTTTCAAGGAATTTGATACCATGTTTATCTCTTTATGACCATTATTAACAAGATGAGCGTAAATTCAAGATAAATGTCAGTGCGCGTGAGGTCTTTTAATACATAGCATATATGGGCAAAAACATGCCTATACAAAATCCGTTATAGCTCTTTGGAATGCACCGGGATCCTCAATTTTTTTTCAGATTAAGATAGAGTATGAGTCGGAAATATGATTCCATGTCTCATTTGGCCATTAAGTGTATCGTGACATCATCACAATGGCCTTGGAACTCAAAATACGAATTTGCATATTATGACGTCAGCATATTTATGTAAAATTGATTGTATCTCTGTAAATATTGATCAATTTTCTTCAAAATTTCGATATGTTGTAGCTAAGACAATTCTCTACAAGCGCAGTAATAACCATTTTTCATTTTGATGACGTCATCATAGTGAAAATTTGGATTAAAGGCCTCATGTCAAAAACTTCAACTGCGTGTTATGCCTATAGAAGGTGAATTTAGTTCACGTTATGAATCTACATGATATTGTCTTTTAAGAATTTGTAAGCAGTATGTCGCTTATTTTTGCTCTATTTTGTCTCAAATGTTAGTTGACCAGCCCACCTATACTTGTTCCAAACAAGTATTATATGTCTAGTTTATTATTTATTTTTCTTATTTCGACCCACTTTTTGTTAGCAAAATAACTTGAAAATGGCTAAATCAAATAACTTGAAATTTGGCACACATATGTATAGGCATATGGAGAAAACACGGTAAGGTTTTAAACCTTGACCTTGACTGATGACGTCATCTAGGCGCCATTTTGTGAAATTTTCTGAAAATTTACTCATGATCATATTTTCATAACGGTAAGTTATTTCTCATTCATATTTATCGTGATCAAGGTCAATATCAGTCCGGTCAATTTCATGTCAAAAAGCGCGCGCGTGCGCGTACGTCCGCGCGTCAGTGCGCGCGCAAAAATTTAAAATGCTCAAAATCTTCTCAAATTTATTTTGCATACGTTTCAGGTCATTTTAAGCATTTTATAAAAAATCGCGCGTACGAGCATGCGCGCGCGTTTTCGCGCGTAACACCATTAAAAAACATAGAATCGCCATTTTCTTTTTCTTTCATGATATTTCTCATATTTTTTCAAGGAATTTGATACCATGTTTATCTCTTTATGACCATTATTAACAAGATGAGCGTAAATTCAAGATAAATGTCAGTGCGCGTGAGGTCTTTTAATACATAGCATATATGGGCAAAAACATGCCTATACAAAATCCGTTATAGCTCTTTGGAATGCACCGGGATCCTCAATTTTTTTTCAGATTAAGATAGAGTATGAGTCGGAAATATGATTCCATGTCTCATTTGGCCATTAAGTGTATCGTGACATCATCACAATGGCCTTGGAACTCAAAATACGAATTTGCATATTATGACGTCAGCATATTTATGTAAAATTGATTGTATCTCTGTAAATATTGATCAATTTTCTTCAAAATTTCGATATGTTGTAGCTAAGACAATTCTCTACAAGCGCAGTAATAACCATTTTTCATTTTGATGACGTCATCATAGTGAAAATTTTGATTAAAGGCCTCATGTCAAAAACTTCAACTGCGTGTTATGCCTATAGAAGGTGAATTTAGTTCACGTTATGAATCTACATGATATTGTCTTTTAAGAATTTGTAAGCAGTATGTCGCTTATTTTTGCTCTATTTTGTCTCAAATGTTAGTTGACCAGCCCACCTATACTTGTTCCAAACAAGTATTATATGTCTAGTTTATTATTTATTTTTCTTATTTCGACCCACTTTTTGTTAGCAAAATAACTTGAAAATGGCTAAATCAAATAACTTGAAATTTGGCACACATATGTATAGGCATATGGAGAAAACACGGTAAGGTTTTAAACCTTGACCTTGACTGATGACGTCATCTAGGCGCCATTTTGTGAAATTTTCTGAAAATTTACTCATGATCATATTTTCATAACGGTAAGTTATTTCTCATTCATATTTATCGTGATCAAGGTCAATATCAGTCCGGTCAATTTCATGTCAAAAAGCGCGCGCGTGCGCGTACGTCCGCGCGTCAGTGCGCGCGCAAAAATTTAAAATGCTCAAAATCTTCTCAAATTTATTTTGCATACGTTTCAGGTCATTTTAAGCATTTTATAAAAAATCGCGCGTACGAGCATGCGCGCGCGTTTTCGCGCGTAACACCATTAAAAAACATAGAATCGCCATTTTCTTTTTCTTTCATGATATTTCTCATATTTTTTCAAGGAATTTGATACCATGTTTATCTCTTTATGACCATTATTAACAAGATGAGCGTAAATTCAAGATAAATGTCAGTGCGCGTGAGGTCTTTTAATACATAGCATATATGGGCAAAAACATGCCTATACAAAATCCGTTATAGCTCTTTGGAATGCACCGGGATCCTCAATTTTTTTTCAGATTAAGATAGAGTATGAGTCGGAAATATGATTCCATGTCTCATTTGGCCATTAAGTGTATCGTGACATCATCACAATGGCCTTGGAACTCAAAATACGAATTTGCATATTATGACGTCAGCATATTTATGTAAAATTGATTGTATCTCTGTAAATATTGATCAATTTTCTTCAAAATTTCGATATGTTGTAGCTAAGACAATTCTCTACAAGCGCAGTAATAACCATTTTTCATTTTGATGACGTCATCATAGTGAAAATTTTAATTAAAGGCCTCATGTCAAAAACTTCAACTGCGTGTTATGCCTATAGAAGGTGAATTTAGTTCACGTTATGAATCTACATGATATTGTCTTTTAAGAATTTGTAAGCAGTATGTCGCTTATTTTTGCTCTATTTTGTCTCAAATGTTAGTTGACCAGCCCACCTATACTTGTTCCAAACAAGTATTATATGTCTAGTCAGGTGGGCTGTATCTAATACAGACCACCTTATATTTTTGTTAAAATTGCCTTTATTTATTTATTTATTATTTATTATTTATTTATTTTTCTTAATTCTTGCCACTTTTTTGTTAGCAAGATAACTTTGAAATAGTTCAATCAAATGCTTTGATATTTTACACACATATGTATAGGCATATGGACAAGACACGGTAAGGTTTTCAACCTTGACCTTGACTGATGACGTCATCTAGGCGCCATTTTGTGAAATTTTCTGAAAATCATCTCATGATCATATCTTCATAACCAAAAGGTATTTTTCATTCATATTTATCATGATTAAGGTTAATATCAGTCCGGTTAATTTCAGGTGAAAAAACGCGCGCGTGCGCGTACGTCCGCGCGTCAGTGCGCGCGCAAAATTTTTAAATGCTCAAAATCGTCTCAAATTTATTTTGCATACGTTTCAGGTCATATTAAGCATTTTATAAAAAATCGCGCGTACGAGCATGCGCGCGCGTTTTCGCGCGTAACACCACTACAAAACATAGAATCGCCATTTTTTTTTCTTTCATGATATTTCTCATATTTTTTCAAGGAATTTGATACCATGTTTATCTCTTTATGACCATTATTAACAAGATGAGCGTAAATTCAAGATAAATGTCAGTGCGCGCGAGCTCTTTTAATACATAGCATATATGGGCAAAAACATGCCTATACAAAATCCGTTATAGCTCTTTGGAATGCACCGGGATCCTCAAATTTTTTTCATATTAAGATAGAGTATGAGTCGGAAATATGATTCCATGTCTCATTTGGCCATTAAGTGTATCGTGACATCATCACAATGGCCTTGGAACTCAAAATACGAATTTGCATATTATGACGTCAGCATATTTATGTAAAATTGATTGTATCTCTGTAAATATTGATCAATTTTCTTCAAAATTTCGATATGTTGTAGTTAAAATAATTATCTACAAGCTCAATAATAACCATTTTTCATTTTGACAAAGGCATCATGCCGTATTTTAGCGATTAAACTAGGCATGTCAATTCTTCACATTTTGCGTGTATTCTCTATGGGACATGACTTTTCCTCAAAACTGGATTCTACATTCCCGTCTTTCGCGAGCAATATCTCCGTCGTTTTAGTTTCGTTTCTGCTGAGCTTTGAGTATGTTGTAGCTGAGACAATAAGCTATCACAAGTGTGCCCTTTATTTTTCGATCAGATGCCGGGATCATGCTAATATTTCACTTGCAAAGTGGGATTTGAGAATTCCATTTTTCGTTTACGTGTTATCGCTACGGGAAATGTTTTGGTATATCGGCAACGCATTTGACTTCCTACCTCGAGATCCCTGGTTCGAGTCCGGGCGTCTCCAAGAATTTTTTTCTTCCCTTTTTTTCTTCTTTTTGGCCTTTCACTGTACCATCTACTTTGATTATTAAAACACGTAGAATCGCAAATGTAATAAACACCCCTCTTTACTTTATTATTACACTATTTTCACTTGATCCATTACTTTTTGCGTGTAATCCCTATGGGAGATGACTTTTTCTCAAATCTGGATTCTACATTCCTGTCTTTTGCGAGCAATAACGCCGTTATTTCTGCTTGGATTTTGTTGATTTTTGAATATGTTGTAGCTGAGACTATATGCTATCTTAATCATCCCTCATTTTTTCAATAAGATGTCAGGATCACGCTCATGATCATCATCATCATCAATATCATCATGATCATCATTCTCATAATGATGATAATCATCATCGACATCATCATGATCATCATTATTATCAATTTCGTTCACATCATGAATCTACATGACCTTGTCTTTTTAGCAGTATCTCGCTTATTTTTGCTCTATTTCGTCTCAAATTTTAGTTGACCAGCCCACCTATACTTGTTCCAAACAAGTATTATATGTCTAGTTTATTATTTATTTTTCTTATTTCGACCCACTTTTTGTTAGCAAAATAACTTGAAAATGGCTAAATCAAATAACTTGAAATTTGGCACACATATGTATAGGCATATGGAGAAAACACGGTAAGGTTTTAAACCTTGACCTTGACTGATGACGTCATCTAGGCGCCATTTTGTGAAATTTTCTGAAAATTTACTCATGATCATATTTTCATAACGGTAAGTTATTTCTCATTCATATTTATCGTGATCAAGGTCAATATCAGTCCGGTCAATTTCATGTCAAAAAGCGCGCGCGTGCGCGTACGTCCGCGCGTCAGTGCGCGCGCATAAATTTAAAATGCTCAAAATCTTCTCAAATTTATTTTGCATACGTTTCAGGTCATTTTAAGCATTTTATAAAAAATCGCGCGTACGAGCATGCGCGCGCGTTTTCGCGCGTAACACCATTAAAAAACATAGAATCGCCATTTTCTTTTTCTTTCATGATATTTCTCATAATTTTTCAAGGAATTTGATACCATGTTTATCTCTTTATGACCATTATTAACAAGATGAGCGTAAATTCAAGATAAATGTCAGTGCGCGTGAGGTCTTTTAATACATAGCATATATGGGCAAAAACATGCCTATACAAAATCCGTTATAGCTCTTTGGAATGCACCGGGATCCTCAATTTTTTTTCAGATTAAGATAGAGTATGAGTCGGAAATATGATTCCATGTCTCATTTGGCCATTAAGTGTATCGTGACATCATCACAATGGCCTTGGAACTCAAAATACGAATTTGCATATTATGACGTCAGCATATTTATGTAAAATTGATTGTATATCTGTAAATATTGATCAATTTTCTTCAAAATTTCGATATGTTGTAGCTAAGACAATTCTCTACAAGCGCAGTAATAACCATTTTTCATTTTGATGACGTTATCATAGTGAAAATTTTGATTAAAGGCCTCATGTCAAAAACTTCATAATTTGCGTATTATGCCTATAGAAGGTGAATTTAGTTCACGTTATGAATCTACATGATATTGTTTTTTAAGAATTTGTAAGCAGTATGTCGCTTATTTTTGCTCTATTTTGTCTCAAATGTTAGTTGACCAGCCCACCTATACTTGTTCCAAACTAGTATTATATGTCTAGTTATTTATCAGGTGGGCTGTATCTAATACAGACCACCTTATATTTTTGTTAAAATCGCCTTTATTATTTATTATTTATCAGGTGGGCTGTATCTAATACAGACCACCTTATATTTTTGTTAAAATCGCCTTTATTATTTATCAGGTGGGCTGTATCTAATACAGACCACCTTATATTTTTGTTAAAATCGCCTTTATTTATTATTTATTATCAGGTGGGCTGTATCTAATACAGACCACCTTATATTTTTGTTAAAATCGCCTTTATTATTTATTATTTATTATTTATTTTTCTTATTTCGACCCACTTTTTGTTAGCAAGATAACTTTGAAATTATTCAATCAAATGCTTTGAAATTTGGCACACATATGTATAGGCATATGGACAAAACACAGTAATGTTTTCAACCTTGACCTTCACTGATGACGTCATCTAGGCGCCATTTTGTGAAATTTTCTGAAAATAAACTCATGATCATATCTTCATAACCAAAAGATATTTCTCATTCATATTTATTATGATCAAGGTCAATATCAGTCCAGTCAATTTCAGGTCAAAAAACGCGCGCGTGCGCGTACGTCCGCGCGTCAATGCGCGCGCAAAAATTTTAAATGCTCAAAATCGTCTCAAATTTATTTTGCATACGTTTCAGGTCATTTTAAGCATTTGATAAAAAATCGCGCGTACGAGCATGCGCGCGCGTTTTCGCGCGTTACACCATTAAAAAACATTGAATCGCCATTTTTTTTTCTTTCATGATATTTCTCATATTTTTTCAAGGAATTTGATTCCATGTTTATCTCTTTATGACCATTATTAACAAGATGAGCGTAAATTCAAGATAAATGTCAGTGCGCGCGAGGTCTTTTAATACATTGCATATATGGGCAAAAACATGCCTATACAAAATCCGTTATAGCTCTTTGGAATGCACCGGGATCCTCAATTTTTTTCATATTAAGATAGAGTATGAGTCGGAAATATGATTCCATGTCTCATTTGGCCATTAAGTGTATCGTGACATCATCACAATGGTTGGAACATAAAATAAGAATTTGCATATTATGACGTCAGCATATTTATGTAAAATTGATTGTATCTCTGTAAATATTGATCAATTTTCTTCAAAATTTCGATATGCTGTAGCTAAGACAATTCTCTACAAGCGCAGTTATAATCATTTTTCATTTTGATGACGTCATCATAGTGAAAATTTTGATTAAAGGCCTCATGTCAAAAACTTCATAATTTGCGTGTTATGCCTATAGAAGGTGAATTTAGTTCACGTTATGAATCTACATGATATTGTCTTTTAAGAATTTGTAAGCAGTATGTCGCTTATTTTTGCTCTATTTTGTCTCAAATGTTAGTTGACCAGCCCACCTATACTTGTTCCAAACAAGTATTATATGTCTAGTTTTTCTTAATTCTACCCACTTTTTTGTTAACAAGATAACTTGAAAATGGCTCAATCAAATGCCTTGAAATTTGGCACACATATGTATAGGCATATGAACAAAACAAAGTAATGTTTTCAACCTTGACCTTGACTGATGACGTCATCTAGGCGCCATTTTGTGAAATTTTCTGAAAATCAACTCTTGTTCATATCTTCATAACCAAAAGTAATTTCTCATTCATATTTATCATGATCAAGGTCAATATCCGTCCGGTCAATTTCAGGTCAAAAAACGCGCGCGCGCGCGTACGTCCGCGCGTCAGTGCGCGCGCAAAATTTTTAAATGCTCAAAATCGTCTCAAATTTATTTTGCATACGTTTCAGGTCATTTTAAGCATTTTATAAAAAATCGCGCGTACGAGCATGCGCGCGCGTTTTCGCGCGTAACACCATTAAAAAACATAGAATCGCCATTTTTTTTTCTTTCATGATATTTCTCATATTTTTTCAAGGAATTTGATACCATGTTTATCTCTTTATGACCATTATGAACAAGATGAGCGTAAATTCAAGATAAATGTCAGTGTGCACGAGCTCTTTTAATACATAGCATATATGGGCAAAAACATGCCTATACAAAATCCGTTTATAGCTCTTTGGAATGCACCAGGATCCTCAATTTTTTTTCATATTTAGATAGAGTATGAGTCGGAAATATGATTTCATGTCTCATTTGGCCATTAAGTGTATCGTGACATCATCACAATGGCCTTGGAACTCAAAATACGAATTTGCATATTATGACGTCAGTATATTTATGTAAAATTGATTGTATCTCTGTAAATATTGATCATTTTTCTTCATAATTTCGATATGTTGTAGCTAAGACAATTCTCGACAAGCGCAATAATAACCATTTTTCGTTTTGATGACGTCATCATAGTGAACATTTTGATTAAAGGCCTCATGTCAAAAACTTCATAATTTGCGTGTTATGCCTATAGAAGGTGAATTTAGTTCACGTTATGAATCTACATGATATTGTTTTTTAAGAATTTGTAAGCAGTATGTCGCTTATTTTTGCTCTATTTTGTCTCAAGTTTTAGTTGACCAGCCCACCTATACTTGTTCAAAACAAGTATTATATGTCTAGTTTATTTTTCTTATTTCGACCCACTTTTTGTTAGCAAGATAACTTTGAAATAATTCAATCAAATGCTTTGAAATTTGGCACACATATGTATAGGCATATGGACAAAACACGGTAAGGTTTTCAACCTTGACCTTGACTGATGACGTCATCTAGGCGCCATTTTGTGAAATTTTCTGAAAATAAACTCATGATCATATCTTCATAACCAAACGGTATTTCTCATTCATATTTATTATGATCAAGGTCAATATCAGTCCAGTCAATTTCAGGTCAAAAAACGCGCGCGTGCGCGTACGTCCGCGCGTCAATGCGCGCGCAAAATTTTTAAATGCTCAAAATCGTCTCAAATTTATTTTGCATACGTTTCAGGTCATTTTAAGCATTTGATAAAAAATCGCGCGTACGAGCATGCGCGCGCGTTTTCGCGCGTAACACCATTAAAAAACATAGAATCGCCATTTTTTTTTCTTTCATGATATTTCTCATATTTTTTCAAGAAATTTGATACCATGTTTATCTCTTTATGACCATTATTAACAAGATGAGCGTAAATTCAAGATAAATGTCAGTGCGCGTGAGGTCTTTTAATACATAGCATATATGGGCAAAAACATGCCTATACAAAATCCGTTATAGCTCTTTGGAATGCACCGGGATCCTCAATTTTTTTTCAGATTAAGATAGAGTATGAGTCGGAAATATGATTCCATGTCTCATTTGGCCATTAAGTGTATCGTGACATCATCACAATGGCCTTGGAACTCAAAATACGAATTTGCATATTATGACGTCAGCATATTTATGTAAAATTGATTGTATATCTGTAAATATTGATCAATTTTCTTCAAAATTTCGATATGTTGTAGCTAAGACAATTCTCTACAAGCGCAGTAATAACCGTTTTTCATTTTGATGACGTTATCATAGTGAAAATTTTGATTAAAGGCCTCATGTCAAAAACTTCATAATTTGCGTATTATGCCTATAGAAGGTGAATTTAGTTCACGTTATGAATCTACATGATATTGTTTTTTAAGAATTTGTAAGCAGTATGTCGCTTATTTTTGCTCTATTTTGTCTCAAATGTTAGTTGACCAGCCCACCTATACTTGTTCCAAACTAGTATTATATGTCTAGTTATTTATCAGGTGGGCTGTATCTAATACAGACCACCTTATATTTTTGTTAAAATCGCCTTTATTATTTATTATTTATCAGGTGGGCTGTATCTAATACAGACCACCTTATATTTTTGTTAAAATCGCCTTTATTATTTATTATTTATTTATTATTTATTTTTCTTATTTCGACCCACTTTTTGTTAGCAAAATAACTTGAAAATGGCTAAATCAAATAACTTGAAATTTGGCACACATATGTATAGGCATATGGAGAAAACACGGTAAGGTTTTAAACCTTGACCTTGACTGATGACGTCATCTAGGCGCCATTTTGTGAAATTTTCTGAAAATTTACTCATGATCATATTTTCATAACGGTAAGTTATTTCTCATTCATATTTATCGTGATCAAGGTCAATATCAGTCCGGTCAATTTCATGTCAAAAAGCGCGCGCGTGCGCGTACGTCCGCGCGTCAGTGCGCGCGCAAAAATTTAAAATGCTCAAAATCTTCTCAAATTTATTTTGCATAGGTTTCAGGTCATTTTAAGCATTTTATAAAAAATCGCGCGTACGAGCATGCGCGCGCGTTTTCGCGCGTAACACCATTAAAAAACATAGAATCGCCATTTTCTTTTTCTTTCATGATATTTCTCATATTTTTTCAAGAAATTTGATACCATGTTTATCTCTTTATGACCATTATTAACAAGATGAGCGTAAATTCAAGATAAATGTCAGTGCGCGTGAGGTCTTTTAATACATAGCATATATGGGCAAAAACATGCCTATACAAAATCCGTTATAGCTCTTTGGAATGCACCGGGATCCTCAATTTTTTTTCAGATTAAGATAGAGTATGAGTCGGAAATATGATTCCATGTCTCATTTGGCCATTAAGTGTATCGTGACATCATCACAATGGCCTTGGAACTCAAAATACGAATTTGCATATTATGACGTCAGCATATTTATGTAAAATTGATTGTATCTCTGTAAATATTGATCAATTTTCTTCAAAATTTCGATATGTTGTAGCTAAGACAATTCTCTACAAGCGCAGTAATAACCATTTTTCATTTTGATGACGTCATCATAGTGAAAATTTGGATTAAAGGCCTCATGTCAAAAACTTCAACTGCGTGTTATGCCTATAGAAGGTGAATTTAGTTCACGTTATGAATCTACATGATATTGTCTTTTAAGAATTTGTAAGCAGTATGTCGCTTATTTTTGCTCTATTTTGTCTCAAATGTTAGTTGACCAGCCCACCTATACTTGTTCCAAACAAGTATTATATGTCTAGTTTATTATTTATTTTTCTTATTTCGACCCACTTTTTGTTAGCAAAATAACTTGAAAATGGCTAAATCAAATAACTTGAAATTTGGCACACATATGTATAGGCATATGGAGAAAACACGGTAAGGTTTTAAACCTTGACCTTGACTGATGACGTCATCTAGGCGCCATTTTGTGAAATTTTCTGAAAATTTACTCATGATCATATTTTCATAACGGTAAGTTATTTCTCATTCATATTTATCGTGATCAAGGTCAATATCAGTCCGGTCAATTTCATGTCAAAAAGCGCGCGCGTGCGCGTACGTCCGCGCGTCAGTGCGCGCGCAAAAATTTAAAATGCTCAAAATCTTCTCAAATTTATTTTGCATACGTTTCAGGTCATTTTAAGCATTTTATAAAAAATCGCGCGTACGAGCATGCGCGCGCGTTTTCGCGCGTAACACCATTAAAAAACATAGAATCGCCATTTTCTTTTTCTTTCATGATATTTCTCATATTTTTTCAAGGAATTTGATACCATGTTTATCTCTTTATGACCATTATTAACAAGATGAGCGTAAATTCAAGATAAATGTCAGTGCGCGTGAGGTCTTTTAATACATAGCATATATGGGCAAAAACATGCCTATACAAAATCCGTTATAGCTCTTTGGAATGCACCGGGATCCTCAATTTTTTTTCAGATTAAGATAGAGTATGAGTCGGAAATATGATTCCATGTCTCATTTGGCCATTAAGTGTATCGTGACATCATCACAATGGCCTTGGAACTCAAAATACGAATTTGCATATTATGACGTCAGCATATTTATGTAAAATTGATTGTATCTCTGTAAATATTGATCAATTTTCTTCAAAATTTCGATATGTTGTAGCTAAGACAATTCTCTACAAGCGCAGTAATAACCATTTTTCATTTTGATGACGTCATCATAGTGAAAATTTGGATTAAAGGCCTCATGTCAAAAACTTCAACTGCGTGTTATGCCTATAGAAGGTGAATTTAGTTCACGTTATGAATCTACATGATATTGTCTTTTAAGAATTTGTAAGCAGTATGTCGCTTATTTTTGCTCTATTTTGTCTCAAATGTTAGTTGACCAGCCCACCTATACTTGTTCCAAACAAGTTTTATATGTCTAGTTTATTATCAGGTGGGCTGTATAACGTACAGACCACCTTATAATTTCGTTAGAATTGCCTTTATTATTAAATATTTTTCTTATTTCTAACCACTTTTTTGTTAGCAAGATAACGAGAAAATGGCTCAATCAAATGCCTTGAAATTTAGCACACATATGTATAGGCATTTGTACAAAGCACAGTAACGTTTTCAACATTGACCTTCACTGATGACGTCATCTAGGCGCCATTTTGTAAAATTTTACAAAAATCAACTCATGATCATATCTTCATAACCAAAAGCTATTTCTCATTCATATTTATCATGATCAAGGTCAATATCCGTCCGGTCAACTTCAGGTCAAAAAACGCGCGCGTGCGCGTACGTCCGCGCGTTAGTGCGCGCGCAAAATTTTTGAATGCTCAAAATCAACTCAAAATTATTTTACATACGTTTTAGGCCATTCTAAGCATTTTATAAAAAATCGCCCACACACACGCGCGTGCGCGCGGCGCGCGCGTTTTCGCGCGTAAAACTATTACACAACATAGAATCGCCATTTTTTTTCTTTCATAATATTCCACATATTTTTACAAACAAATTGATACCATGCTTGTCTCTTTATGACTATTAATAATGGAATGATCTCCCGTTTAACATAAATTTCCGTGCGCGCGAGCTCTTGTAATACATAGCATGTCAATTTTTCACATTTTGCGTGTATTCTCTATGGACATGACTTTTTCTCAAAACTTGATTCTACATTCCCGTCTTTCGCGAGCAATATCTACGTCGTTTTAGCTTCATTTACGCTGAACTTCGAGTATGTTGTAGCTGAGACAAAAAGCTATCTCAAATGTACCCTTCATTTTGTCTCAATTTTTTGTTGGATCAGCCCACCTATACTTGCTCCAAGCAAGTATTACAAATCTAGTTTATTTTTCTTATTTCGACCCACTTTTTGTTAGCAAAATAACTTGAAAATGGCTAAATCAAATAACTTGAAATTTGGCACACATATGTATAGGCATATGGAGAAAACACGGTAAGGTTTTAAACCTTGACCTTGACTGATGACGTCATCTAGGCGCCATTTTGTGAAATTTTCTGAAAATTTACTCATGATCATATTTTCATAACGGTAAGTTATTTCTCATTCATATTTATCGTGATCAAGGTCAATATCAGTCCGGTCAATTTCATGTCAAAAAGCGCGCGCGTGCGCGTACGTCCGCGCGTCAGTGCGCGCGCAAAAATTTAAAATGCTCAAAATCTTCTCAAATTTATTTTGCATACGTTTCAGGTCATTTTAAGCATTTTATAAAAAATCGCGCGTACGAGCATGCGCGCGCGTTTTCGCGCGTAACACCATTAAAAAACATAGAATCGCCATTTTCTTTTTCTTTCATGATATTTTTCATATTTTTTCAAGGAATTTGATACCATGTTTATCTCTTTATGACCATTATTAACAAGATGAGCGTAAATTCAAGATAAATGTCAGTGCGCGTGAGGTCTTTTAATACATAGCATATATGGGCAAAAACATGCCTATACAAAATCCGTTATAGCTCTTTGGAATGCACCGGGATCCTCAATTTTTTTTCAGATTAAGATAGAGTATGAGTCGGAAATATGATTCCATGTCTCATTTGGCCATTAAGTGTATCGTGACATCATCACAATGGCCTTGGAACTCAAAATACGAATTTGCATATTATGACGTCAGCATATTTATGTAAAATTGATTGTATCTCTGTAAATATTGATTAATTTTCTTCAAAATTTCGATATGTTGTAGCTGAGACAATTCTCTACAAGCGCAGTAATAACCATTTTTCATTTTGATGACGTCATCATAGTGAAAATTTTGATTAAAGGCCTCATGTCAAAAACTTCAACTGCGTGTTATGCCTATAGAAGGTGAATTTAGTTCACGTTATGAATCTACATGATATTGTCTTTTAAGAATTTGTAAGCAGTATGTCGCTTATTTTTGCTCTATTTTGTCTCAAATGTTAGTTGACCAGCCCACCTATACTTGTTCCAAACAAGTATTATATGTCTAGTTTATTTTTCTTATTTCGACCCACTTTTTGTTAGCAAGATAACTTTGAACTTGTTCAATCAAATGCTTAGAAATTTGGCATACATATGTATAGGCATATGGACAAAACACGGTAAGGTTTTCAACCTTGACATTGACTGATGACGTCATCTAGGCGCCATTTTGTGAAATTTTCTGAAAATCAACTCATGATCATATCTTCGTAACCAAAAGGTATTTCTCATTCATATTTATCATGATCAAGGTCAATATCAATCTGGTCAATTTCAGGTCAAAAAACGCGCACGTGCGCGTACGTCCGCGCGTCAGTGCGCGCGCAAATTTTGTAAATGCTCCAAATCGTCTCAAATTTATTTTGCATACGTTTCAGGTCATTTTAAGCATTTTATAAAAAATCGCGCGTACGAGCATGCGCGCGCGTTTTCGCGCGTAACACCATTACAAAACATAGAATCGCCATTTTTTTTTCTTTCATGATATTTCTCATATTTTGTCAAGGAATTTGATACCATGTTAATCTCTTTATGACCATTATTAACAAGATGAGCGTAAATTCAAGATAAATGTCAGTGCGCGCGAGCTCTTTTAATACATAGCATATATTGGCAAAAACATGCCTATACAAAATCCGTTATAGCTCTTTGGAATGCACCGGGATCCTCAATTTTTTTTCATATTTAGATAGAGTATGAGTCGGAAATATGATTCCATGTCTCATTTGGCCATTAAGTGTATCGTGACATCATCACAATGGCCTTGGAACTCAAAATACGAATTTGCATATTATGACGTCAGCATATTTATGTAAAATTGATTGTATATCTGTAAATATTGATCAATTTTCTTCAAAATTTCGATATGTTGTAGCTAAGACAATTCTCTACAAGCGCAGTAATAACCTTTTGTCTCAAATGTTAGTTGACCAGCCCACCTATACTTGTTCCAAACAAGTATTATATGTCTAGTTTTTCTTAATTCTCGCCACTTTTTTGTTAGCAAGATAACTTGAAATTGTCTAAATCAAATATAACTTGAAATTTGGCACACATATGTATAGGCATATGGAAAAAACACAGTAAGGTTTTCAACCTTGACCTTGACTGATGACGTCATCTAGGCGACATTTTGTGAAATTTTCTGAAAATAAACTCATGATCATATCTTCATAACCAAAAGGTATTTCTCATTCATATTTATTATTTTTAAGGTCAATATCAGTCCAGTCAATTTCAGGTCAAAAAACGCGCGCGTGCGCGTACGTCCGCGTGTCAGTGCGCGCGCAAAATTTTTAAATGCTCAAAATCGTCTCAAATTTATTTTGCATACGTTTCAGGTCATGTTAAGCATTTTATAAAAAATCGCGCGTACGAGCATGCGCGCGCGTTTTCGCGCGTAACACCATTACAAAACATAGAATCGCCATTTTTTTTTCTTTCATGATATTTCTCATATTTTTTCAAGGAATTTGATACCATGTTTATCTCTTTATGACCATTAATAACAAGATGAGCGTAAATTCAAGATAAATGTCAGTGCGCGCGAGCTCTTTTAATACATAGCATATATTGGCAAAAACATGCCTATACAAAATCCGTTATAGCTCTTTGGAATGCACCGGGATCCTCAAATTTTTTTCATATTTAGATAGAGTATGAGTCGGAAATATGATTCCATGTCTCATTTGGCCATTAAGTGTATCGTGACATCATCACAATGGCCTTGGAACTCAAAATACGAATTTGCATATTATGACGTCAGCATATTTATGTAAAATTGATTGTATATCTGTAAATATTGATCAATTTTCTTCAAAATTTCGATATGTTGTAGCTAAGACAATTTTCTACAAGCGCAGTAATAACCATTTTTCATTTTGATGACGTCATCATAGTAAAAATTTTGATTAAAGGCCTCATGTCAAAAACTTCATAATTTGCCTGTTATGCCTATAGAAGGTGAATTTAGTTCACGTTATGAATCTACATGATATTGTTTTTTAAGAATTTGTAAGCAGTATGTCGCTTATTTTTGCTCTATTTTGTCTCAAGTTTTAGTTGACCAGCCCACCTATACTTGTTCCAAACAAGTATTATATGTCTAGTTTTTATTTATTTCCTACACTTTTTTGTGCCTAGGATAACTCAAGTTCGGTTTAGTCAATTTCATTCAATTTTGGCACAGTCATAGGTCATTGTCATGAGACGTGACAGGAACATTTTCAAGGTCATCAGGTTATCGTGACGTCATCCAGGCGCCATTTTGTGAAATCCCATTATCCATTATATCTTCATGATGCATAAGCAAAGGTCATTCATATTCATATCACATATACTTCAGGTCAAGGGTCAACAAGTCATGTCATCAAAGGTTACATAAAGGTCATGACGCGCACGTACGCGCGCGTCAAATTTTTAAAATGCTAAAAATCACTTATCTATTAAAGGAAAGTTCGAATCAGGCCATTTTAAGCATTTCAAAATTTTCCGTCCGTAAGTGTCCCCGCGCGCGTTGTGCGCGCTCACAACGCGCGGAAAAGGTCAAATTCAAAATGTTTACATGATTTAGATTCCTCTTACCGTAAATGACAATTTACATTAATTTCAGTCACTCTTGACCTTTCATAAGGCCGTGAGCGCGCGTCAAAGTTCAAAATCCGCGCGTGCTGCTATGGGCAATATAATGCAAATTTGATCAAATACATGCCATTTTAAAAATCGAAACCCCCAACTTTTATATCATGGTTGGCAAAAGCATGAGTTGGAGATATGATTTCATGTTTCATTTGACCCTCAATTAACTCATGACGTCATCATAATGGCCTCCGAACTCAAAATTTCAATTTGCATATTATGACGTCAGCAGATTTTTGGAAAATTGATTGTATCTCTGTAAATATTGAACGATTTACTTCCAAATTTTGATATGTTTTAGCTGAGACAATTTTCTACAAATGTAGTGGCCACAATATTTCATTTTGACGAAAGCATCATGGCGTATTTTTGCGATTAAAAGAGGCATGTCAATTTTTTACATTTTGCGTGTATTCTCTATGGGACATGACTTTTCCTCAAAACTATATTCTACATTCTCGTCTTTCGCGAGCAATATCTCCGTCGTTTCATCTTTGTTTATGCTGAGCTTTGAGTATGTTGTAGCTGAGACAATAAGCTATCACTAGTGTGCCCTTTATTTTTCGATCAGATGCCGGGATCATGCTCATATTTCACTTACAAAGTGGGATTTGAGGATTCCATTTTCCGTTTACGTGTAATCTCTATGGGAAATGTTTTGGTATATCGGTAACGCACTTGACTTCCGACCTCGAGGTCCCTGGTTCGAGTCCGGGCGTCTCCAACAATTTTTTTTCTTCACTTTTTTTCTTTTTGACTTTTCACTCTACCATCTCCTTTGAATATTAAAACACGTACAATCGCAAATAATGTAATAAACAACCATATTTACTTTATTATTACCCTATTATCACTAGATCCATTACTTTTTGCGTGTAATCCTTATGGGAGATGACTTTTTCTCAAATCTGGATTCTACATTCTTGTCTTTTGCGAGCAATATCGCCGTTATTTCGGCTTGATTTTTGTTGATTTTTGAGTATGTTGTAGCTGAGACTATATACTATCTAAATGTTCTCCCATTTTTTTCAGTCTGATGTCATCGTAGTCTGTTGATGATAATCATCAACATCATCATGATCATCATCATTATCATCATCGTCATCACCATTACTATCAAGATCATGATCATCATGATCATCATGATGATCATCATTGTTTACATGTCTATATAACTTCTCCCTTTCTCAATATAGTAAATATTATAATCTATCATAAAACTTGAAAACAGACCACCTAATTCGTCCCCATGACGAATTAAATTTCTAGTTATTCTTTATTTTTATTTCTACCCATTTCTGGTTCCGTTGATAACTCACTATCGGTTTAGGTAATTTCTTTCAATTTTGGCACAGTCATAGATCATTGTCATGAGACGTGACAGGAATATTTTCAAGGTCATCAAATTATCGTGACGTCATCCAGGCGCCATTTTGTGAAATCACATTATCCATCATATCTTCATGAAGCGTACTCAAAGTTCATTCATATTCATATCACATATGCTTCAGGTCAAGGGTCAACAGGTCATGTCATCAAAGGTCACTAAAAGGTCATGACGCGCGCGTATGTGCGCGTCAAAATTTTAAATTGCTCAAAATCAATTAACTATCAAACGAGAGTACAAATTAGGTCATTTCAAGCATTTCAAAATTTTCAGTCCGTACGTGTCCCCGCGCGCGTTGTGTGCGCTCACAGCGCGCGGTAAAGGTCAAATTCAAAATGTTTACATGATTTAGATTTCTCTTACTGTAATTGACAACTTACATGAATTTCAGTCACTCTTGACTTTTCATAAGGCCATGAGCGCGCGTCAAAGTTCAAAATCCGCGCGTGCTGCTATAGGCAATATAATGCAAATTTGATCAAAAACATGCCATTTTAGTAATCGAAATAGCTCTTCAGATAGTCCGTTGACCCCCAATTTTTATATCATGGTTGGAAAAAGTATGAGTTGGAGATATGATTTCATACCACCCTGACTCGTATAAAGTGAAACAAAGTCATCATATTGGCATCTAAACTCAAAAAAATGTATTTTGTTGATGACGTCATTTTTGTCTTTGTTTAATTGAGATTATCTCGCTTAATGTTGATCGATTTTCTACCAGATTTCGAAATGTTGTAGCTGAGATATTTTTCTACAAGAAATATGTCATTTTTTTCATTTAAATGACGTCATCATAAAGAAATATTCGATTAAAGGCGGCAATGCATAATTTGTCATATTTGCGTGTAATGTCTAAGGGAGGTCACATTTTTCAAAACATGAATCTGCATGACAATGTGTTTTAACCAGTATGTTGGTTGTTATTCAACAGTTTTCTCCCAAATTTTAGTATGTTGTAGCTGAGATTATATTTTATCTAAATCATCCCTAATTTTCCGATAAGATGTCAGAATCACGCTCATGCTCATGATCATCATCATTATTATGATGATAATCATCCTCATCAACATCATCATGATCATCATCATCACCATTAATATCATGGTCATCATCATATGTTCATCATGATCATCACCATCATGATCATCATCGTTTACATGTCTATATAATTTCTCCCATTCTCAAATCTATCATAAGAAGTGAAGACAGACCACCTAATTCGTCCCGATGACGAATTAAATTTTCTAGTTATATTCGTGTTTGCACTTGTTATCTAATTCTAACCATGGGGATTCTTAACCGTCTTTATTAGGGGCATTTACACTGTCATCCAAACACGCCAAAAAATGCCAAACCGGAGCCTGACCGCGATGTTACCAAGGGCATCTACGCATTACCGGCAGAAATGCCAATTCCAAAACATTCCAAATCGAAGTGTGATCTTTTGGCGTGTTTTGGCGTGTTTTGGCGTGTTTGGCAAGTATAAACGCTCGCAGTTGTAACATCGCGATGTTAGGTGACGTAACTTCAGGAGCGGAGCTAGATGTCGTCCTTAAAGAAAATGATAGAACGATATATACAAAGAATAACATAAGAGAAGGTGATAGAAGGAAGAAACAAATAATAACATAAGGAATAACGTAAGGAAAGACAGAAAGAGAAAGTGATAGAAGGAATTAAGAAACAAAGAATAACATAAGGAAAGGAATAACATAAGGAAAGACAGAAAGAGAAAGTGATAGAATGATAAAAACAAAGAATAACATAAGGAAACACAGAAAGAGGGAGTGATAGAATGATAAAAAACAAAGAATAACATAAGAGAAGGTGATAAAAGGATGAAACAAAGAATAACATAAGGAAACACAGAAAGAGGAGAGTGATAGAATGATAAAAAACAAAGAATAACATAAGAGAAGGTGATACAAAAGAAAAAAACAAAGAATAACATAAGGAAAGACAGAAAGAGAAAGTGATAGAATGATTAAAAAAACAAAGAATAACATAAGAGAAGGTGATAAAAGGAATAAATAAAGAATAACATAAGGAAACACAGAAAGAAAAAGTGATAGAAGGAAGTGATAAAGAATAACACAAGAGAAGGTAATAGAAGGAAAAACAAAGAATAACAAGGAAAGTGTTTGCATCGGAGTGCCGCGCATGCGCATTACCAACTGAAACACGCCAAAACATCACTGAGCTTTTCAGTCGGTGATGTTTCCGCACAAGTGTAAACGGGTGCGCGAAACATCGCGACTTTTCAAAATGAGGTATTTGACAGTATAAATGCGCCTAATTCTTTATTGTTGCTATTATATTTATTCACTCAACAAATAAGATTGGTCATTCATTAACTTCTTTTAAACGAATTTCTAATATTGTGTTTTTCTTGCATTTTAAAGCATTTTGTGTATTTTTGACTGATGTAATGAAAAAAAATCAAATTGGTTAGAATTGGAAATGTTTAATCATGTTAACAAGACATCGATGGAACACAGCTTTGCTGATTCGATTGTTTCTTTTTTATCCTGTATTAATATGTCAAATAAATAAATAAATAATATCATTATCATAATTGGATGCATCATAATTCCTAATTTTGTTTTGGTTACTTGGCATCGTTTCACAAGATTGTCGCAAGTACAAGTTCACCAACAACACATTGAAACGGTAGTATAAATAACACACGTTTCAATGGGATGTTGGCGAACTAGTTCTTATGACGGCTTCGTGAAACCATACCCTATTGTTTATATCGAGATCTAATTATAACTCCAACTGTTACTATGACTCCAACATTACTACTTACTTGATAGAAAAAGGACCGATCTGTAAGATCATATGACTAATATAAAGTCCTACAAACATAAAGTTATAATGTTACGTCATTTGATTTATTAATTTTGTTCGCTAATAGTCTGATTCAATTACATAATTAATAACACCGACGAAGTTGAATGAACACTGTATTGCCAGAAAATATTGCAAATCAGTTACATTACACAGTTCAGTTCGGTTAATTTCAGTTTATTATATTTAAAAGCAAACATAAAAATACATGGTAAATATGTTCACCCCTTGACCCCGCCCAGGGAAATTGCCCCTAGACCCCACTTTGGAAAACGTTCAGCGGGGCCTGCATGTAAGAGTGGGGTGGTGCGGATTTTCTTTTCAGCCCTCCCAAACGTTTTTGCTCATTACGCCACTGGTTGCAGGCACAGACTATTGTCCTTCATCGAGTAACAGGAACTGTAGACTACACAATCTGCATCACTAAATATGCCCTGTATTTCCGATTTAAAAACAAAACAATACACCTACTGGCAATGATCGGGTTTGCTTAAACACTAATGAAAAATTGGATGAGTGACAAAATAGATACTATTGCTACAGACTACGTTAGTAGTACATGTACTTTATCCTCATGCCTCAATCAAAGGTTCCAGGGACGTGTTGGGGGGGGGGAGGAGGAAGGGGAGGAAATTAAGAGGCGAGGCCACCACCACCATCATTAACACAAAACGATTGATATATGTCTGTAAAATCATATCATACTAGATGGTTATCAAATAAAATAACATAATTAGTGAAAATCAAATACCCCGTTTGGCTTCAGCTGGAATTGCAGCCTCGATCAGCCATCCCGTGAGGCTGCAGCCAGCTGGTATCGTTATTTTTGACGCCTCGCCTTAATCTGATTCTATTACATATTTATTAACACCCGTGAAGTTGAATGGATACTGTGCATGGTGCCATAAAATAATGCAAATCAGTTTATTGCACAGTTCAGTTCGATTAAGTTCAGTTTATTATATTCAAAAGCAAACATAAAAAACATGGTCAATATGTTCGTTACATAGGCATTTTGACAAGACTACACTCTTAGAAATGTTGAGCAATCTCCACTTGGTAAATGAAAATTGGCCAAACGTTGGGTAAATCTTTTTCCAAGTTTTTACTGCATGCATTTACCCAGCGTGTGTCGAAAGATTAATGCATGCATACTGGGCGGCCAGCAATGGGTGAGTTAACATTGGGCGTAAATAAACCTACAACTGGCGAAAACTTCCCCAACCCTTTACTGCATGCATTTACCCATCATGAAAAATTTAAATCCTACAAACTGGGTAAACACCAACGGGTATATAAAAATTGGCATCTTTAAACCTATAACTGGGTAAACTCTTCCAAGTTTGTTGGCCTACTTTTCGCATTTACCCAACATATCAAAAATGAGTTTAGCTGGGTAACCGGCACTGAGTAAATGAAAATTGGGCTTATTTAATCAAACAACATTGTGTAAAACGTTCCCAACTTTTGACAGTATTAATCATAAACCCAACATTTGTCAAACACCATGCCTTTACACCTATACCGGATAACCAACATAGAGCATTACATAGCATAAATAAAGTATTGTGTTACTCCTTCAATGCGATTCCAAGATTGTTGACTCATTAACCCCTTCCCAAACTTTTGTTTGGTGCTATATGTACAAAACCCTCCCACAAAAAAGAATATCAGGCGCAAGCGAGCAGTTTGACAATCATAATATTGTTAATGCTCATGTAAATTGTCCCTTTACTAAATATTAAGTTTTTACAAAATCTTCAAAATTTGATTGTATCACTTAAGATTATAAGACTTCTTCACCTGAGGAAAGCTCGCTATTAGCCTACTTTAGAAAATGGGATGTTATCATAAAAATAAAGCAATTGAAACGGCCATAAATACACACAAACAAAATATATTTGTCTCTACTGCGAAACAGGAGATGTTGAACATCGAAGAGTATCTGAAGTCCATAGACGGCCAGCAGTGGCCCGAAACTTTTGTTATGGCCAGGGAGTAAGCTCAAACCGTCTCAGATCTATGTGCACTAGGGGCTTTTAGATTTGCACGTCGTCATAGTGGACTGCTACGTGTGACGTTCTTTTAAGGCACTGGACGTCACACGTAACAGTTCACTATGTCGACGTACAAATCTAAAAGTCCCTGTTATCATTGAGCGGCACGCGATTGAGACACCCAGCCTGCCTGCTGCCGTAGAGGTCGCGTACAAGAGCACGTTTGCAGTTGATGTTGAAAACCAACAGCAATGCGTTATAATGGCATAGGGAATGAAGGTGCAAATATAAGACCTGCAGTTTGTGACCTGAGGGCATTTCTGGCAACATACAACTCAATTCTCTGATTTTCTTTTTGTGAAAGAGCGCCATCTACTGTTCGTATTCTTGATATTCAGGTGCTAACGGCATCGTAGGGGTAGGTATAAAGCCGTGCGAACAATTTAAATGTGGAGAGGACGTAGCACGTAATAGTACGTGCTTAGCACTGGCGTACTGGTGGGAGGGGGGGGCTTGGGGGCGCCGGCCCCCCCCCCCCCCCAAAAAAAAAAAAAAAAAAAAAAAAAAATTGAACCATGACGAAGGTAAGAAAGAGAAGAGAAGAAAGAAAGTGAAAAAAAGAGGAAGGAGAGGAAAGAAAGAAAAGAAAGAAAAGGAGGAGGAAAAAAAGGAGAAAAAAGGAAACATAAGAAACGGGGGAAGAAAGAGAGAAGAGAGAGAGAGAGGATGGTAAGAGCCTAAGAGAAGACGGGTGTGAGTAAGAGAGCAAAGGGGATGTTAGGTGGAGTCGCCACGTCGAAGGAGCAAGAAAGATACGCATAGATAATTATGTTGCTGTGTCGGGTCCGCTGTGTCGGTATTCTTGCTCTATCTAACTCGTGTAGTATATAAATGCAGACGTTTAAAGTCGGTGAGATGTTTAATGTCGGTCGGCCGGCAATTTTTTTTCTCCCTACGAACTATAACTTGTTATCGGACAAAGAAACATTTTTGAAAATTCAGACAATGATTAAGAGTCGGTACAACAAATCGTCTTCTTTCTCTGATAATTTAATGAAACGTCAAAGCTTCCGCGTGTCGCGCGGGAGGGAGGGAAAATGAATTCAGACAAAGTGAGTAGAAATCAGTACAACGAATCGTTTTTTTTCTCTAATAATTTAATGAAACGTCAAAGCTTCCGCACTTCGGGATGTTAGGTGGAGTCGCCACGTCGAACACGCATAGATAAGGGGGAACTGAATTCATACAAGGATTAATAGTAGAAATCAGTACAACGAATCGTATTCATTCTCTAATAATTCAATGAAACGTCAAAGCTTCCGCGTGTCGCGCGGGAGGGGGGAACTTAATTCAGGCAAAGATTAAGAGTAGAAATCAGTAAAAACGAATCGTCTTCATTCTCTAATAATATAATGAAATGTCAAAGCTTTCGCGCTTTGCGCGCGAGGAACGAAACTGAATTCGGACAAGGATTGTGAGTCGAAAACAGTACAATGAATCGTCTTCTTTCTCTAATAATTTAATGAAACGTCAAAGCTTCCGCGCTTCGTGCGGGATAGGCGAAAATGAATTCAGACAAGGATTAAGAGTCGAGAACGGTACAGTGAATCGATCGTCTTCTTTCTCTAACAATTAAATGAACGTCTTAGCTTCCTCGCGCGAAAGGGCGGAACAAGAATTTAGAGTCGAGAACAGGACAACGGATCGTCTGCTTTTTCTAATAATTTATTGAAGTATCAAAGCTTCCGCGCGCGGGAGGGGGAAAACTGAAAAATAACTTAGTTCCTGGCCCCGGGTTTACAGGGTTAAATTTGAAGACGCCCCTCATAACAACACAGTTTATACACTCGAGATAATTTGTGCAAGTAAAACCACCGTCTCTGTGCATTGTGCGGCAACGAAGCATATACAACGTCTCACGACGTGACAAATCACTTTTCTCTAACTTCTAACCAATCAGAAGGTTTTTTTTCCAGGAAGTGCCGGTGGATATTAATGCGCCAAATGTGGTTCTCAAATTGCAAAAGATCCCTACTCTCGGAGGGGGTAGGAGAAAGCAATTGTACGTCATATTACTCCAGGAAGTGCCTGCAAATGCGTCTAATGTGGTTCTAAAATTGCAAATGCTTCCTACTCTCGGAGACCCATCCCCCGCTTGGTCGCTCCGCTCCCTCGCCGCTAAAGCCTCGCTCTGTCGCTTCATCGTTTTACATGTATTTCACCCCCATGCCGTTTTGTACCCCCCCCCCCCCCCGTAAGAAATTCCTGGATCCGCCACTGATGCCCATATACCCCTTGAGCTTCGGGGGCTCCGTACCTTGACCTCGCCGTGGCTTTGCCCCTAGACCAAACTTGGAAAAACGTTCAGCGGGGCCTGCATGTTAGAGTGTGGTGATGCGGATTTGTTGTCAGCCCTCCCAAACGTTTTTGCTCATTACGCCACTGGTGCTTAAGGGCCTATCTCACTGAGCGGCGAATGCTTGCGAACGTTGCGAATTTGGATTCGCCAACTTTTCCGACGAATGTTGGCGAAAATCAGCGACGTTTAGTGACGTTTAGCGACAATTAGCAACATTTGAGCGAATGTCTCCGACTCAAAATTTGACCCACATTCGGCCAAAAGATCAATGAGTCATTTTGTGTACCTCCAACACAGACGACGAACGTTCGAGTGCACTAGAGCGTAACACCAAGGTACCGGACTCGTCGATTTTTATGAAATAGGGGTTTATCGTATAAAACTGGTGAGAGTGTGAATGTCAACACCGCTGTGCGTAAGTGACTTGTCAACACTCTCCCTCTCTTTCTCTCTGTTTCTCTTTCCCCTCTTCTTCTTCCAAAAAATGAAAACAAATCTGGAAAATATATATGTATGTCAAGTAGATACAGATGCACATCACAATGTAAGTCCATTGTCATCCCTCCGTCCAAGATGGGCGGGATCACCCTGCAGTATGAATACGCGATTCCTTCACCAGCAGATCGACCATGAATATTTAGATCTGCTCATGTAGTGAGTTCTGAGTGCCATTAATTTGCTAAATTTCAGGAAAATTAAAGAGTCCAGTGTCTCGTGAGAGATATAATCTAATCCCTACACACCTGTTTTGTAAAAGATCGTCCATAATATCTAAATTCCCTTCATTAAATTGCTGAAATCAACGTAAAATGTGTCTTTTCCATCGCCGGAGCCGAATCAAATCTGGTGGTAGAAATACGCACGGCTGGAAGCACGGTGCGGAGGCCCCATTGTCCGCTGTGTAATAACATCGCTTACGCACTCGCACACATTATAGAGGTCAAGTGAGTAAATTCATAAGACTGCTGTTCATTGGATTGAAATTGGCCTTAATTTCTCGACAACCAATCAAATTATGTTTAACATCAGACGATAGGGGATTACATATCCTTTGTTTTGGCGCCCGATCTGGCCCAATAACAAGTCGCAGTTACGAGCATTAGCTCCTTGAAGTACACAACCCCAGTGAAAAAGACGAATTTTCACGTGACCTCCATAGAGAATTCACAAAGTAAATGATTGTTGTCCCCCTTTTGAAGACGAAAAGGCCCTAATTTCCAGTGAACAAAT
>JAVYIG010009398.1:0-78761 GCA_035222895.1 Strongylocentrotus droebachiensis | reverse complement strand
TGCATACACTGCGCATTGAATCAGTGGAGTCTTGATTAAACCTTCACAGCAACCACACCCTTATTGTATGTGTCTCTATTTAGAATTGTGTTCGTAAAAACCTACCATAACCCCCCCCCCCCCCCCCCTCCTCACCTCCCCATCACACTCACACACAGGGCGGAACTGGAAACTTGCTACTTGCTATGAAAACTCAGAATCCCTCAGTACATGGAAATACATGGACATAACAATAGTAAAAAGCTAACATGCTTTTTAAACTCTTGTTTACATTGTGATGTGTACACGTTTGTTTACATGAGTGATTGACCCCCCCCCCCCCCCCTCCTCCCCCCCACACTCTCACTCAAAATACACATATTCTCTCTGAGATTAAATTATGTCTCTTGTGTATTCACTGCTGCCCCCTTGTGCTTGTCTGCGTCCCAGTTTATAATCATGATACTAGATGGACGCCATTCTTGTGCGTAGATCAATGCAAACGCCCGGTTTACTAACATCACTCATGCATATTCTTTAAATAAATTTTTGTTCCTGACAATCCGAAGGCTTGTACGAGGCTTAAAGCTATGGTCACAAATCTGAGCAGCGACCGACCGATCAGTAGCCTGCTCGGTCGCTGCTGGAAGTTAGGCATCGCCCAGCAACTAGGTCGGTGCCCGGCGGCGATCGCCCAGGCACACGAGCGTATTTTGGGCGGCGAGTAAAAAGAGAGCAGGCGCCGCCCAAATTTTAACTCCGCGCTAAAACTTCAGCGGCGACCGAGCGATGCCTAAAAACGAGCGGTGCCCTGGGCGGCCGCCGCTCGGTGGCCGGGCAGCCGCCGGGCAGAATTGGTTAAAACTCGCCGCTCGGCCCGCCGAGCAGGCTACTTTTGGGTTTTGTGACCATAGCATTATGATCACAAATCAGAGCAGCGACCGATCGATCAGTAGCCTGCTCGGTCGCTGCTGGAATTAGGCATCGCCCAGCGATTAGGTCGGTGCCCGGGCGGCGACCGCCAGGCACCGAGCGTATTTTGGGCGGCGAGTGCAAAGTGAGCAGGCGCTGCCCAAATTTTAACTCCGCGCTAAAACTTCAGCGGGCGACCGAGCGATGACCTAAAACGAGCGGTGCCTGGGCGGCCGCCGCTCGGTGGCCGGCCAGCCGCCGGGCAGAATTGGTTAAAAACTCGCCGCTCGGCGCCGAGCAGGCTACTTTTGGGTAATGTGAACCATAGCGTTACCCGACAGAGAAACTTCTAATATATGCAGACTGGATTCCAAGTATAGTAGTTCATTCAGTAATAACAGGTTCATGGAATACCTTGTCACTAGATCACAAGAAAGAAATATCCATAAATTTGAATGTGTTAGTAAACCTGTCTATTCGCTCAGTATCCTTAAAGTTAAACTTTAGTACTGGTAATGCGATTGCATTGTGAAAGAAAAGGTGTGAAAGGATCAGAACAGTTGATCATGTAGCATGTAAGTATTGGTGTGCACTGCAAGGTTCTGGAGTCATCAAAAATCATAATAAATTTGACCGAGTCTTGGTAAAGTAACAAACACTCACAGTAGAAAAGCTATATATGGGACAACACACATGGTGTCGGGGATGGTACTACCTTGGTTTCCTTGTCTTTCTATGCTCATACTCAGCCAGTATACATTTTCTTCCAAAATTGTTTGGCACATGTCATTTATTTGTAATCTTGAACATTCAGTGTAAGTTTCGTTTGATTCTGTGAGAATTTTTTTTAATTTTTTACCAGTACTGGAGTTATCTTTAATCAGGGTCAACATTCTTAATGCCCCTTCACAAGTAGCAACATCGCGTACGATACTATATTAAGTAAACAATAATCGAAGAAGGTCTCTCCAACCATGTTAAACGAAAATTTCCTGAAATAAATCATCCTCACAGCATTCTAAAAGTTCAATCGAAAATCTTCGTAATAGTATAAGGTATTAGTATTATAAAGTATTTATTACATAAAAAATAAAAAAATATCGTTTTTATATCATTTTCCCCTTCCAAAGGGTTCATTTATTTAATGATATAATTCATATATGTATACAAGAAGAGATATATACATGCAGAATTTCAAAATGATATTCTTGGCCATTCAAAATATGATAAAAAAGTACATAGATATCAGTTACAAATTGCAATTCATTTATTAAATATCACATATTTACTTGGCGAACTAATTTAGAAGAAACAAAAATCAAAAACACTTGTAATACGTAACCGCTTTTTCATGAATTTATCCTTCTTTCAGAATTGTTTTACATATATACTTTTCCATATCATACTAACACTTTATCGCTGATATTTTGTGTTTAAAACTGGCATATTATGTTAATATATAAGTATATGTTATATGGGATAACCGACATTGATGATTGATGATCTACTTTACTTTTATGTATGCATAGAATGAGTATAAAATAATGGCGTCATTCTTTTTGAAGAGACCTCTTCTCCTTTAATGAATAGATGACCAATAAACCTTTGTTCTAGTCTCGAACATAATTATCATTTTTGCTTTTGAATATGGATACTCTAATTTATAACAACGTCCCTTCCTCTTTCAATCCACAAGGTCCAATATAATTTCAAGTGCTGCCATGAATGATAGCAACTTTCGACATGAAAGTCAGTGTGGTTATTAGCTTCGTCACAGTTTTTGTTAACTCAACCAAAGTTCTTTCATGTGGCAGACTTGCTGCACTGTGGTAGAAGCATGCTAAACGACGCCATGGCTTTTATAAAGAGACCCTGATAACTTGTGTTAGCAGTTCGACCTTTTCTCACAACAATCTACTCAACCAGAGTCAATCACTTTGAAAACAGCCATTTTTTATACAATGGATGCAATGATACTGGTTCTTCCATATACTATTTCTGCAAATCTCATCTATTCCTCGAGACTTTGCACTCGACAACTGCACTGAATTGCAGGAGGCATAAGAGACTGGCGAGAAGTAAGTATACATATGATTCATCCCCCAAGCCCCCCCCCCCTCCATTTTTTTAAAATTTTAAATGTGCAATTTTATCAAGCTAAGTTAAAGATGCACTATTTCTGATTTGCCCTGTTTGCATCATTAAAAACTGAGGAAAAGAAAAAAAAAGATCATCATAATCATTTCATAAGGTAAACAGGAAGTGCACTTTCACTGAATAGAATATTACCAGCAACAATGCAGTTTGATATCATTTGTTCTGTTGTCATGTATTCAAATAGTATTCTTCATCCTACGGTAACGGATTGGTGTTCAACCATTTTCAATACAGAATTGTTTTAATATTATACAAAACCCATAATATTACTTATCTTCTCTAAAATGTAAAGAACTCTTACGTGAAGAGTCGAAACGGTAAGAAACAAATGATGATAATTTATACAAAGTATAAATAACATTTGTTACCTCATCCATTCATTCATTTATCTATTTATGTCATTCATATTTTTTCTTATTGAAGTATTTGTGTATTAAAAAAACCCAACTCTTTATCGAAATTTATTTAGTGTTGCTACAACAAACAAGCACCGTATAATTTGCGTTCCTTTGTTTATCAACTCTTTTGTGATTTGTCCTTACTTTAAGATGGTGATTACATCGGTTGCTATGATCTTGGATGCTTGAATCTGCAGCACACTATCAGCTTTCCAGAAAACTTGGGGACCACGCCCGAATTATGTGCAGCGAGATGCGGTGACAAAGGATTTATTCTCGCATATATCTACCAGGGATCTGGGTGTTCCTGTTCGTGCGATGGAGGGTGCCTCGAAACCCCAGTGGAAGAGTATAGATGCGGGTTGCCATGCCGACAGGACGTGAATATATTTTGCGGTGGACTGAATACAAGTGCTGTGTATAAAGGTGATGTATCATGTTCTTAAAAGTTTCCCCATGTAAAGACTACACGTGTATTTCCTCCCCAAAAAGAGAAAGACAAAAAAAAAATAAAAAATACACTGTGTATAAAGGTGATGTATCATGTTCTTAAAAGTTTCCCCATGTAAAGACTACACGTGTATTTCCTCCCAAAAAAGAGAAAGACAAAAAAAAAAAAATACACTTGTCTGAATCTAATTACAAGTAACTAATCTGCATTATAAGCACGATATTTTAATGACGTTTTGTGAGAAACAATAAAAACAAAATAGAGAAACATAATCATTTGATTGTCATTTTGAGAAATTTAATCATTTGTTTGTCATTTCGAAAAATACGTCTATTTTACCTTTTTTTAAATTACTAATGTTCGATCAATTAATGTTGGGAACTATTCATTTATTTTTTTACCGCTTATCTTGAAATCAGAAAGTCTGATTCATCAAATTCTAAATATCAAGGTGGGGGGTTATTTTGCTTGTAATAGCTTTTAAAAGTAATGATGATAAACTTAGGAGGTATGATACCACAATACTATACTTTCTGTGCTAATCCATCTCCGGTAAAAAACTCAAACAATTGAAAATTTAAATCATATAGCACCGTGAAAATGATTCATATAGGATTCTCTATTCGATTTAGATTAGTCATGTTGACAATAACATGATGAGGTTGCGACAAGAAAGAATTACTCCTTCATGTCTTATGATCGATGCCCCTCGTGATTACCAATTTTCTGAACATCGTACAACATAGATAGATGGATAGATAGATAACTGGTTTATTAATGAAAAAACATCATTGCGGCATAGCCGAATTGCGATGATTTTACAAATATTCCTTTTTAAAAATGACATAAATACATTTGTACAAACGTTTAAAATACATTGGGAAATATAAATACAAAAACATATTGCATATATTCAGACTGCATCAATAATTGATATTATTGTTATTAAGATAATACTGTGGAGTAGTAGGATATAAGTTTAAAGTTTAAATTTTAAATGTTGGTAAGTCATACGGTAAAGAAAGTTTATTAAAAAAAAAGGTGTAGGAAGAAGATGAAGAAGAAGGGGCAAAGGGAACAGGAGAAAAAGAAGGAGCAGAACAAGAATAAAAATAGGAGAACAAGAAAAGGGGAAGAAGAATAAGAAAGGAAAGTAAAGAAAAAGAAACAAAAACAACATATTGCCTGAATAGTGGTTAACCTCCCTCCACAGAAAATAACAGTGTATAGTGACTTCTTTGTCTTGCAGTTAGGTCACCCAACATCTCTCGGCCAAACTCTACAGATGGAGCACAACAGAACAACGATGGTCAGTGAGATTTCTTTTCAACAAGTCACCTGAAAATGGTTTACAGGCTCAGATCTAATATAGAGATAAGATGTATTTCTGTATTTGTTTTTACTCATCAGATTATTTCCAAGTAATTTTTGAAGAATATCGTATCAAAATAGTAGCAAACCTTAGGCTTTAGGTGCCCTAGTATTTTTAATTTGTTTAATGAGAACAATACGGATAATAATAACATTGGATGATAACAATAAAATGTGAATAATCGAGGGGCGTTAAGGAAAATATACCATACCGCTTACAAAATTACAGACTGAAGCTAAACATGAATAGAGAGACTTATAACACAAGGTAAATCAAATTAGTTTACTGAGAAAGAAGTATGATTGTAGGGATCTTTTGAAAAAGGTAAACAGTGAGAATACTCCGATTGAAAGTGGGATAAGGTTCAAAGGATTTGAAGCAGACACTGTAAACAAGTTCTAGATGAGAATCGAGATTTAGGGGTTAAACGTTTGTAAATGCCAGTTGTCGAACTAATATCGGAAATGGATTCTTTTTGTTAAATATTTGTGATGGCAATTCACATACATGTTCACTATTATATTGCATAGTCCTAAGAATACAGCCCCTTGGTCATATTTGAAGAGATGATACTTCATCATGTTAATCAATCGTCAACCCATTGCTTCCTGGAAACAGGCAGATCGGGCATTTAATTTGTTTTTTCTCCGAAATTATGGTATTCACTAGTCATGGTAGTAGCAGAATTATGTTATAAGTCTGTAATTTTTAAACTACTTACAGGACCCGAAGGCAAACCCCAGCGTTTCCCCACCCTTATGTCATTTCTTGTAATCTCCTGCATCATCATCTGCGCCTTGGTAATCACGGTGGTTGTATTTCATCGACGGTTGAGAAAGTGGACATCGCCCAGAAACATACGGTTTTATAGCAGGAGAGTTAGCAGCAGACTGAGAAACAGACACACTGTACCTCGGTCGCACGCCGTTGAGGATATTGACGAGCATGATCATCAAGTAGTTGCAGCGATGGGTTCACCTACATATCAAGGACAACCACACAGTACAGCGTTGCGTGATTATCTGGGCAACGATCCCCAGTCCCCTGCAGGTGACGATGAACAGACCTCACCTTACGAAGCCTACGGTGTAGATCACGGGGCTTGGCATACACCTCATTATTCGACCCTGAAGCGTACCGAAGCCGTCGCTTCGAGCTTCGAGGGCATTGATGACGACTACGCACGGCCTGGTGTGGTCCTTGATTTGCGGAAGACACTAGCATGTGAGCTAGGCAAAGACGGCTATCTCGTACCAGGATCAATTTTAACAGTGTCTACACCCGAGGCATATAGTTCCATAAACCGTTAGCTTCAGCCATTCTTCCACATTTGTTTTGGTTTCTTATTCCTTTCTTCATAGCGTAAACTTGTCATTATCATTTATTGTTTTATTTCGGGTAAGATCTGTGCATTAGTAAGCTGTTTCGTAAACTGAAAAACCAACAGTTGTTATTTCCAATTTCAACATGTCCAATTTTAAAGCACAAACATTGATGTGTTTAATTGCTTTAAAATTGTTTGTCGGTTACCAGTGAATGTGATTTACCATGTGCATTCAAAAAAAAATTCCCCCCAATCGTAGAAATACAAATAATACAATTTTTTTTCAAATCCATGTTATTTGTCACGCTCTTAAATGAATATATACGTATGCCACTCTTACAAACTGTACTAATTACCCACAGTTTTGAATGATGTATGCTTTGTTCCTAAGCTTTGTGTAAATATTTTCAGGAGAAGATATGTCTTAAAAAATATATACTTTCAGAATAAGTTAATTTTGGTAAGAGACTACTTAGAAAATATGTTAAAACTCATCAATTATTGCTGAACATAGTTTGTGTTTTACGTTTAAGAATTTATTAATTTTAGGTTACTTCGTTTTGAACGACACAAAGTAGACATTAACACTACATTTGTCAATATTATTATGCAACAGATATGACAGGGATACATGGATACGTAAACATATTTTGCCAACAAGCTTGGTCCATGAGGAGAAATGAACAAAACCAGGCTTCTAGTATCTCGGAAAAGCCAAGAGCTATTCAGGCAACACTTTCAGTTTCTGATTGCATATCAGGAGTTATCTAATGTATTTAGCTACTGTTATATTCTTTCAAATGGCACTTTCAGAGGGCACTTTGGATAATAAATTACTTTGTCACGTGTGTGTTGTGTACCAAAAGGTAAATCAAACTTGAGCGACAGGAGTAGTAGAAAAGTGGAAATAGAAATAAAACGTGTGAAATATACTTAAAACATTCCTTTAGTAACACAAAATCTAATTACAGATATTTTGTTTTTCCATCCATGACATCTGATTTGAGAAACTAACATTAGATTAAGGTTACACGGAGCCAAAAGAAACAACTGATGTTTAGGAAAACTGCAGACAGATAGTTGACGGTTGGATGTGAACATAATTTATTTGCTGTTTATTAGATCTAGCTTGTTTGTATCCTAAGTGATGATAAAACAAAGAAAAAAAAATAAAGATTTAAAACAAAAGAACTCAAGAAAATAAACCTCTTAGCACATTGACTGAATCAACTAAATTCGAATAAATATGACAAAGTGTTTTGGGTTTTGTAAAACTGTACTGGATCTTGAAATAACATTACTATTTATTGCTTTTTGCAATAGTTAAAAGCCCTTTGATTCTTTTATATGCCTCTGTTTTTTATGTACATTGTATCACCTAGACAAAAGAAACACAAATTGTATTTATAAACACTGTTTGTTGACAATTTGTGTATTGTAAATGTTTGCATTGTTCACAAATGGTTTGTATTAGTTGACTATCAATAAGTATATAAGAAAGGGGAAAAATAAAACAACTTTAATTAAACAAATTTAAAATTTAACGTCTTAACTGTATTAATATTTACACGTCTTTTTTTATTAATCTTGTATGTAGGTACACCATGATCATTAACAACAAAATGAAAGATCCCATGTTCTTCATTTAAATTGTATATACATATTAGTAAAACAAATCCCAGTACAATTTACCTTCGTGAAGCTGTTGGAAATTGAAATGAAAAATCATAGAAAGTAAGTAAAGAGTAAATTGGATGATCAATTAACAACTGACCATAGTCAAGATGAGCATCAATGCTCAATTGTAGACAAGGAGCAAATGGGTCTGATGAAATTTACG
Source organism: Strongylocentrotus droebachiensis (assembly GCA_035222895.1). NCBI lineage: Eukaryota > Metazoa > Echinodermata > Echinoidea > Camarodonta > Strongylocentrotidae > Strongylocentrotus > Strongylocentrotus droebachiensis. The sequence continues at coordinate 70,328 of JAVYIG010009398.1, read as the reverse complement.
ATTGCAACACATTGAGACAAGAGTATAATAACATTATAAAGAGGAGACTGCGAAGACAGAGAGAGAAAGAAAAGGAGAAATAGAGAGAGATGGGGAGATGGGGAAGGAGAGAGAATAGAGAAAGAGACATGTTGAGACAAAGGAAACAAAAGTCCTTATAATGCAAATCGTATGAACATTAAACTAAGGATATTAATTTTAGCAATGCCAGGATCTCACACTAGAACTTATGTTTCGGTTCGCTATTTAAGAACAGAGGATCGGGGAGGGAGAGAGAAAGAGAAGGGGGGTAAATAGAGAGATTGAAAGGGATAGAGATAGATAGAGATGAAAAGAGACAGATATAGGTTTCAAAAGAAGGCAGAGGGGGTGTTAAAACAGATGTGGAAAGTAGAGAGAAATAGAGAGAAAAAACAAAGCAAAATTTTGTAACGAGGAAACGGCGACAGTGAAGTAACTGTATGTCTTTTGAAAGCCATTTTACCCCCGAGAGAACAGTTACATTTATTTTTGGTGTGCTCATATTTATAAACACCAGTCATGCTATAACTACATACAATTACTTCTAAAAATATAATTTAAACAGATCCTTTATGTCCTAGCAACGAATATTCTAATTTGCTATGATCATTTGCGTCTTATATCAAATTAACGTTTTATATATTTAAATCCTTAAACAAATGCGCAAATTGTAATACTTGTGTGCTCATTTCATAAAAGAACAGTCATACAATAACTATTTCAAATTACCTTTACATATATTATTTAAACAGATCCTATATGTCCTAACAACTAATCCTTTAATTTAAATGATCATTTGCGTCTTATATCAAATTAACGTTTTATATATTTAAATCCTTAGAACATACGCAAGCTGTAATACTTGTCTCGAATCCAATCAGAAAATCAGAAATGATCCCCCTTTCAGACTGCAAATATGTTTTGTTTCAATCCAACTGTCGCAACAAACCCCAATATCATAATGTATTGCTTTAACCCTCTCCCCATCCCTCTTGTACGAGTGTAATGTCTACTTGCCTTAAATCCCTGTCAGGTGTCTGCGAAGTGAAATTAGGATTTGGGTTACGCACTGTTAGCAAGTTGAACATGAGATGGCGTTGTGCAATAAACAGTACGCTAGGGCAGAAGATGCATTAAGCTATGGTAACATCACCTAAAAGTAGCCTGCTCATTAATACATTTATACTTTCGAGTTAAAGAAAACCACTAGAATAGTGTAGAGTACTTTAAACTATCGTGATCTTAACCAATACAGCTTTTTAAGAGATTTCATTTCCATTCGTTCATTCACGCATATTCGTATGTGTTCTATTTAAATTATTTATCGTATTTGGATAAATTTAATAGCATAACATGTTGTTTTTGTGTGTATGGGGGGAGGGGAACTGCTCCACCAGTTTCAATTGATTTTACAACAGTACCTTTAATGCTCGAAAGTGCTCTTCAGTGAAGTCCATGTTTATAAACTTTTTTTTCGTATCGGTCATTATTTACTTTATGACGATTGTGATTAATGCATCGCTCTATTCATCACAATCATAAGCACTGATACTATTTTTGTGACATCCCAAGTCCGCCTCAAGAATAACAGATTCCATTGTTTCGAGGCTTGCATTGATTAAGTGTAGAAATCATCGCAAGAATCTATGCTTCAGAAAAGAGGATATAGTATATTCATAAATAATCAAAATTGGTACAGGATTATGTCTAGTTCTGCAACTGCAACAACCTAATCAAAGAAAAAGTATTGTGAAGCTTATGGATCAGAATGTTCGGAATTCTTCTTTTCATACTTGCCCTAAGCCTAAGTGTAAATTGTATTTTAGGTGATGAAAATGCTACATTTACTGCAGAAGAACTAGATGAGAGATCTGCTAAAGGTAAGTACTCTATTGGTCGAGTCAATGCCAGCTACCTGAACTTCAAATGTTATATTATATATTTGTTGACAATATGCTATTTAACGGCAAGACAATCTACTATATTTAATTATATTGTATTGTGCTTACAAAAACTACAGATTAAACGACTTAAAAAGAATGCAGTTCATTCGTTAAATGTTGGGAATTGAATCTTTAATCATCATCGGATGAATTAGTTAACAATAATAATTGTGAAAATATATGGATTTATAAAATGAAACGTTTTATACAAAGGATTATATCACGCGATAGAGAATATCATATTCTAAATCAATGAATTATGCATCAAAGAATTACCTGAAGTTTTACTCGTTTCAGAAATATAATTTGTTTCTTTTACAGATGGTGATTACATCGGTTGCTTTGCTCAAGAATGCTTACACTTCGACTACGTAGTCAATATCTCAGAGTCCATCACACCCGACTCCTGCACTGCAACTTGTAAAGAACATGGATTTCCATACGTTGCAATACACAACCGGACTGAATGTGCTTGCTCCTGTGAACAGACATGTAAGGACAAGCAACTGGATGACAAGAGCTGTGGCCTGCCCTGCCGAGGGGACTTGACAATATTTTGTGGTGGTTATGACGGAGCCTCTATTTATGCCGGTAAGTAAATGTTATATCTCATTTACACCAACAGGGCCCACCCAATAAATAGCAGGCCCAATAAAAAGTATGGTATCGCGAATCGCCAGAATTTGGATTTTGAGCTGGTTTTAGTGTTTTTCGTACTGATGAGTTTAGTTTCCATAGTTTTGGTAATTAGCAAATAGTAAGAGTAACATAAATACATTAACTTAGTACATTTAACTTAGTGAATAAATCTATTATTTCGTTTCTATTGTGTTAAAAAGGCTTTATTTCCAAACGATCGTGACTCAGCGTTTTGATTGTGTTGCCATGTTTTTTGCTCTTTATTCGTTCTAGTCCGACAAGGAAATGCAACTGCTGAAGTGAACCGTCGATTTCCAGTTATCATTTCTGCTGTGGATGTTCCTGCGTCACTTTCACTGCTTTAGTCATATTGGGCAGCTTCATAAAACGACGTCTCCGAAGACAGGCAACGGCTAACCAGTCAGAAGATTTCCAAGGCAAAGAAGGCCATCAGAGTGCTGCGAGACTCCTCAGGTACCAATGTATCAACGTTATGAAGACAACAAATCGAATCATGATCTATCGACCGAATGCCGAAACAAAAATGCCCAAACAACTTAACACAAGCAGGTCAGTGGCTCTCTAAACAAAAAATGCCTTGACAAATGAGTTTCCAAATGTCTAAAAACTACATACGTAGGCGCGGAATTCATGTAAAATCAGTTAGCATTAGCCCAACCTATAATTAAGAGTGTTTATGAAGACTCTAATAACAAAATGGCAAACTATGACCAGTAATAGGATAGTTACCTGGCACACGACAGAACATAAATACACGATTGGACTGCATTTCATTCGAAATACGAACATTTTCTCGGAAACTCGCTTTTCGGACTACTTTGAACGATGAGACAAACATGTTTTAAAACATCAGATACCTAGACTGCCTATCAAGATTGCCAATCTTAGATCCAAATTACATCAAATTCCTAATTAACTAACTTTTTATTCTCTGTCGGATTCATCTCTGGCTGTCCTTTGATGTGATCTTAGCCCCCGTCTTATAAAGAGTTGCCATCAATCGCACCTTATTTGCAACATCAGAGCTATGTCGTAACATATATAATACTATTAATTTGCGATTGATTTGGATCAATTGCAACTCTTTTGAGACGGGGCCCTAATTTGTTTAATTACGAGAAGATGGTCATTTATTCACAAGGTGTCAAGAACAAAAAAATAAAGTCGAAATAAAACACGGCTTGAACTAAAGAAGGAAAGGTCAACTTTATTTTATCAAGCCATTGTCTTACGAGAATCAAGCGGTCCCTGTTTTCATCCAATGGGAATAAGAGAATCCAGGTAGTAAATACAGTATAATAATGTCTTTTAATTCCAATCGGACAATCTTTATACATAACATGAGAGTCAGAGAGAAAGAAAGAAGAAGAGACAATATAAAGTGTGCGCTTTTGTGAATGTGTGTTTGTGTGTGCGCGTGTGGGTGTGACTCTATTTTGCACCCAGGTTAACTTACTAATTTAGTATATTGCTTGAGTTGAGAATGTTAGCAGACATCCACTGATTGTGTAGTGTGTGTGTGTGTGGGTGTGTTTGTGTGAGGAGGGTGGCAGGGAGGAGCAGGACTTATTCCTTGTACCAGTAAAATAACCTCTAGATTTGTTATTTGTTTTTATATTTTTGTATATAGAGTGACTTATTGACTTATTAATTATTTTCATGTATTTCAAGTTTACTTTGTTGCTCAGTTATATATACTGGAAATGAGTTTTTGTTCAATTATGTTTGTGTATTAAGCAATTAATGTTAAAAACGTTTATATATGTTATTCAATTGTATTTTGTTCTTGTTTGTATCACATTTGGAGGTGGAAAACAAAATTACCACAAACAAGTGAGAAAGAAAGAGAAAGAGAGACTAGCATCAATTGAGAGAAGGGTCATTTTTGTTCAGGTGAAGGGGGGGGGGGGGGTCGAGGTATTTTACGTTATACTGTTTCCATTCTGTCATTATTTGTCATAATTATTCGTAACATATGACCTTGTTTAAGAATTAGCGATACAATGTAATTTTGTTTTCTAGGAATTTGTTGAATGGAAGCACAATACATATTGTTAAAAACAACACAATCGAGGAAAATTTAGCTGTCATAATACATCCGAATGGCTACAATCAGGCTGGCTGCCCTTCATATGATGCCGTCATCACGATGGCGGCTTACTCGTTAATTGCTTACCCCAAATTCAGAGGGGGCTGGCTGAGCGTGAAGTCTTTATCTGCTTATTGTACAGTAACGAAATAAAACATTAGTTTCATGTGTAGGTTTTTGTATTCTATGTCCAATCAGCTTTCCATTGATATACAGTTGTCATTCAATTTTTTCTGGCCTTCCTCATTCAACCCAACTTCCATTTCAAAGATCTCAGAGTACTGCTGCAAGGCTTGTTTTTTTACCCTCTCGAGAAATTTTGAGGACATTACTCCGTCTCCTTGTTGGCTTTCCATACACCATCCTTTAACATTTACAGTTCTTCTTTTGACATACAAAATTCCCCATGGCCAAGCCCCTAAATATCTTTCAGATTTGATGTCATTACGTTCTTCTAGTTCTTTAAGACCTCTTCGATCAATTAACCCTTGGACCTCGTACCGTTACATAATATGGCGATCGAACTTTTCAGTAATTGCTCCTATCCTTCAGAATAAATTACCAGCGCATATTCATAATACTCATTCCCTTGACCAGTTTAAGTTCTTGCTGAAAAGCGCACCTTTTTAATTCATGACTGATATTTGAAACGGGCGCAGTTGTGAGTAGGTCAAAGGAGGTGCACACCATATTATTCCTTGTATTTTTGATCTTATGTTTGATCTCATTTCTTTACGTATATGCATGATTTATTGCAGAAAGAACACATTTATAATTTTCGTGTTTATTATAAGTTTTGGTTGGTAATTTAAAGAAAGACAAGGGTACGCTTAGAAACAACAGTATTAAGCGCGTAATACATTTTGTGTATTATTATTATTATTATTATTAGTTGGAATTTCATCTGAGAAGGTCTTTAATTATTTTCGGAAGAAGAGTGATATTAGAGTATGTGACTGCAGACTTGATGTTATCATAGCTATCCGTATTAATTAGCACACCTTATTCACTAGACCCTTGTCGAAAGTGAGCTGCTACGAAGATAAATTGTGGTTTCGCACAAATTAGTTAGAAACGTTACGACAGTATTTAATGTAGTGCTTTGTTTCGTATCACGTGGTGGTTAAGAAACAAAGGTCGCATCTTATTACATCGCCATGTTTAAAGAACTGTGACACACCTGAGTAACATGGTTTGTTGAGAGAGAACGGTTCCCTGTTTTGGAGAGTACACATACATGTTACTTCAAACCAATACATCTGTTTTAAACAAGGTCAACAACTGGCAATACGAAGTTCGATATAGATATATTGGAATGTATGGAATACTGGTGCTCTGCTTACTTTTAAGACCGATGGCGTGCAGTAGTGACAATAAAACTACGGATTCTCAACCTTCAAATGGCTTGAACGATAGACATGCAAAAGGTACGGTCTTTTCTTTTTAATGCATTGATTTGAAATGTATAATATAAATTTGATCGCATTTGAATTGAATTAATAATGTGTTGTTAAATAACGTTCTTATTATAATCATACAATGCAAATCACCTTATGCGCTTCCATGGAACTTTGGATATTATCCTGGCTTCAGCTCTTGCAGCCGCTGAGCTCAGTGCATACACGGAATAAATCATACCACTCTGCACTTACAAAACCTTAATTGAATGCCGAAAATGTAGCCTCAATGTCCTGTCAAAGGACGCAAGTGCCCTAACAGGTAATCGTACCCCGTAGCTTGTAATAAACAGCCAGGTGACTTATCGACTAGAACACTGTCACCCCTATCACCATCTTCTTTATCGTCAGCATCCCCAAAAATTAATTATTCAAACATGACATATATTGTTCACATACATTTGTCACCTTTTCAGATGGTGATTACATCGGTTGCTATCCTCAAGGTTGCTTAGATGTCGACTACCATGCAGTCCTCGAAAATACAACAACACCAGACACTTGCACAGCAACATGTAAAGAAAATGGATTCAAAATTGCAGCATTGTACAACCGAACGGAATGTGCTTGCTCCTGTGAGCAGAAATGTCTTGCCCGGCAGATGGCCGACACACTCTGTGGCATACCATGCAGACATGATTTGGGAAGATACTGCGGTGGTTTTACTGGAGCGTCACATTATGTTGGTAAGCCTTCAATTTTGACATGCAAATTAAATGTGAAGATTTAAACATTTTGAATGAAATAGGTAGATGGAAAAATGACCGACTTCATCAAAAGAATATCATCTCTGCTGACTATGAGAATTTACAACAAAAACTTTAAGAAAGGGAGCTATTTGCAGTGTATGTATTGATATATTCATTGATATACAGAACAAAGACAAACAATACAATACGCGTATTACAAGAGATATATGACATATCCACTATACGTATTACAATAAAACTAAGCGAAGATTAAAAAAAAGAAAAAAAGTCTACTATCTAAAATATGCACACATATAAAGAGAAAAAATGAAATAGGAGGGGTTAAATCAAAGTGTACATGAATGTTAAACACTTTTCCGCATCATTTTGATTGTTTTATCCTTATAGTTAAATTGATAGACGCATCGAAGAGCAAGTGCAGTGAAAATAGAACTAGTGAAAATGATGGTATGTATGCGCCAAATACTCTGTTTCTGTATCAATTTAATCGAAATTAGTTAGTGTGAAATATAAATTATTAACGAAATTGCAGTCATTTCTTTTTAAAATTTTAATGTTGCAACTGGCATTAGTTTATTCATCCCATATGTTGTTTACAAAATGAGTGCTTCTTTTGATCTGAAATTTTGGACATACTTTCATGAACTAATATTACTGCTACAAAGAAATGTTTGAATTAGCTTTTGAAGGCAAGTAAATCTCTGATTTGTTTCCTTTAAGTATCTCATTGCTGATCTCTGATGCACTATTTTAATTCATCATCTGTAGTCGACATGTTGTATATATTGGTGCCTTGCTTAAAGACTGTTGAAAATGAAAATACCAACGAATTTCCAAACCAATTTTTTCAATTTTTATTTCATCTCATCTTCCGCCAGGATCGTCAGGAACAGAAACATCTTTTGATGTTAACACAATCTATATTGCTGCTGGGATAGGTTCGGCCGTCATCATATTCCTTATCATCATCTTCGCTTGTTTGAGGTATTTCTACTATTTACACGATCGTAAAGACTTTCGAAAAATCATAAAAAAATGCAATAGCCTTGTCCGTCACCTTTTGAAATGTGCAAACATTAGAATGACCGATAACCATTAATTACGTCATGCAAACATGATTTATATGCAATGCAAAATAAATTACTGGCGTGTGGCGTCATACTGGCAAAGTTGACAATGTTACTGGTTCCAAACAATTTTTGAACGCAGCAATGGAGTTGGGATCACACCAGACCCAAACACTGAATTTGCCCTGCTCCAGTCTGTTGCTTTTAATGATTACGCGGCGAACCTCATGCTCTGTTCTGTTTTTCAAAACCAGTAACTGGGATGATGGGCCAATATGACGTTAGCACTTCGGTACTCAATATGCTATTGAAATACATCCTCACAAAATTGTATTCCTTATCTTGCAAAACATGACCCTGCCCGCTTTTTCTTGTTCTCCGCTCTATTCTTCTGTTTTCTTTTTTTATAAATTTCAGAAAGAGTGACCGTCGGGTGGTCTTCTCACCTCGCAATCATTCCCGTAGATGGCGTGCTCATGCTCCATCCCAAGATAGCGAAGAGCGCCCTCACAATGACCCACATACAACCAGCCATGTGCCTCAGCTTCCTCCACGCAATATGGTGCCCTCTGGTGTCGAGTCAACATCACAAATACAAATTCGAAGAGAAGCATATCCCGCGATCACGGAAGACATCATGGATACAATGCCGGTGGTGGAATCCAATTTCTACCATGTCCTGACTAAAGAGGATGGCGCGGAGACGCGGAGTCAAGGTCTCTCATTGGCCACTGAAAATGCGTTTGCGTTAGCTGACTGCCGGTCTTACATGGACAGTTTCGCGGGTTCGGCTGCTTACATGCACAGACAGGCGGATACCACTCGATATCCTGAAAACAACGAAGAGGTCCAGCATGAAATGGTCAATAATGAACTCTACGCAATATCGAAGAAATAATTAATTTCTTTAAACTTTCAAATTACTTTTGAAGGACATTGACATCATTATATACAACTAAATTACTAATAAAGGCTTCTCCATTCTCGGATTTATCAAGAGAGTTAGCCCTTTTTCCGATAATCGACTGTAAGATCCCAATAGAAAATGAAAAAAAGTGACACGTTTGGACGGGCGAGCCGCAAGGAGTCTCTATGCTCTATATAACCGCTTAGAGGCAATTTGCAATTTGCGGTATACAAATATCTGATTATTATTATTATTATTATAAGTATAACTTTCATTTCAACATCTCTTGTTCGACCTGAGATAGATGGGGTACATTTCCCGATTCCCCCATTTTTCTTGTTTAGTCCCTTCAAAAAGAAAACTTGTAAATACTTGTAGTGATATTGGTAGTTTTTGGTTGTTAACTGAACGTGTTGTATCCGTACACATATGAATGTTTTATACCGTTTTCGCGATATTTTGATATTGATATGCTTGATATTTGCCTGGATTAAATGCACTTGATTTTAAATATACGATGTCTTGCAATTATTGTTTTTTCGTTCCGTTAAAAATTAATCCCATTCTTAATCCGTCTGCTTCAATAATTATTAGATAATCAAGTCGGCGAAAATTGAAACATTTGTATTATAGTTTTTAACGAAAAGAAGAATTTAACATGATTTTCCATCTCCCCCCCCCCCCCCTCCGTCAATAGAAATTAAGACAAGTAAAGCAACTCCGTGCCGTTTTCCTTTAATGAGATTAATGATGATAAATGTATTACCCGCCGGTTGAGACCCACCTTTGTATAATTATATACATACATGTCTTAGGCCTATTCCATGTATTATTCTGACTTTTGTTACACATGTTCTAAAGACAGCAATGACGAGCACTCACTATCGCCATTACCATAGGCTTTTTTGTTAAAGATAATATGTACAATGGTTGTTTTCGTCTACGATTGTTTTTCCGTATCATAATATGTATTTTATTCTGGAAATCATATTTAAATACAGAAACAAATTGTACTCTCTATGTTAGAACTTGTATAATCATTTGAACGTCATATAAATGCAGTAACTACTAACTAGGATATATAAAATTGTAAAGGTATTTTGAAGGAGTGTAAACATTTAGTTAAACAAGTATTTGAATCACAAAAGTATACATCATAGTTATGTTGATATATACCATGATATAGTGTTGCATCATTAACAAAAATATTATCTAATCATGCACAGAAGTATACACAGTATGATGAAATATAACATAATAATACCATTGAATCTTAGATCGAAGTATACGCAATTTGTTGAAATATAACATAATATCATATTGGATCTTAAGATTGAAGTGTACGCAAAAGGATGCAGTACAATATAATATAGTATTGGACCACACACATTACTTTAATCAATAAATGGACAATAAAGCTTACAACTGTCAGTTTTTGTTCATTGTCTTCGTGTCCTTTATCTCAATAATGGTACAGTTTCTATATATGGATTTGAAACAGTTTGCGCACCATATCCGTTTAAAGCTATACGCACATGAAAGGTACCTCGCGGCTGACACAACGGGCGTTCGCAATTTTTTTTCCCTTCAAGATGCCGCCAAAGGACATCACAAAAGTGCCGCCGCCCCCTTTGCCTGCAAGCTGTCACTGAAGAATATAAACCATTTATATCGTCCAATGTGTGAATTTGTTGTTGTCATTTGCCTTCTCTATTTTTCCTTCACATGACACTTCAGAGAATAATTACTTTGTAACATGTGTGTTGAGTACCAACATGTAATCTACTTATGATCAACGGAAGTAGTGGCCCAAAAACGTGTGAAATATACTAAAATCATTTCTTCATTAAAGGGTGCGTTAACTAGTCTTCCACATCACTCGTTGTTCATAGAATTTAGGGAATAGAAATTTAAGTCGTTTAAAATGAAATAATAACAATTGCAACAGATTGAAAATTAAATAAAGCTAGTTTTTACGTAGTTTTGCAGATCATGCGTTTCTAAGAATTAAATCAATAAATAACATGAAACACACTCAAATGGAATATTGAAGTAGAAAAACTGATGGTGATTAAAGCTTTACGTAAGGGCATGCGCGCATCGACTTGGTTTTGAACCCCAATTTGTTTTGGCAAAATTAAAAAAATCAAATGAAAAAAGTATGTGCACTCCTACAGTTTTTCTCCTTCAATATTTTTCTGTAATCAAGGGCGACTAATATTTATTTGTAATTTCGTTTGTAAAGACTGTTAATTATGCAAGACTAGTTAACATTAAAATCTTATTGCCATACATTTAAAGAAATGGATATTGGTTTTGTTATTTTGATAAATAAACGACTGATATGCAAGACTATGTAAACACCAGTATTTGACATTATTATTGTGTTTCATGTTATTTATTGACAACATTCTAATAAACACCTGATCTGTAAGACTACTCAAACGTAGTTTTATTTAATTATCAATCTGTTTCATTTTTTACTACTTTAATTTGAATGACTTAAATTTATATTCCTTAAATTAAAGTATAAACGACTGATGTTGAAGACTAGTTAACGCACCCCCCCCCCCCCCGCTTATCCTTTACTTTAATAGAAGCACTGTCTTAAAACCCCCTTTTTAGGTGCAATCTCAGTTCAGCTTTGGCATTGTGGTCCCGTAACTTGCTGCTTCCCTATCTACATAGTTAGTTCTCGCATCGAGTCATCTGTCTGCGAATTGGGAATAAGGTAGGGTTACGCACTGCTAGCAAGTTGACAATGAGAAGGCGCTGTAGAATGTACAGTACGCTAGGACAGAACATTAATCAGTTCAGTTTCGCCTTGAAGCTACGGTGAATACAAGGGTATTAGGAAAAAAAAAAAAAAAAAGCCAACCTCAATGAAATGTATACATTTGCCGATTCTGCGAGCGCAGACTAAATATAACACTTAAACAAAATGCCATGAAGCAGTGAGTCTAACTTCACTTTAATGATGTTCGGTAAAAGAGTGATATTCCTGTTTGTAAATGTAGACTACATAAATTATGAGCTATTAGTATCAATTAACACACCTTATCACTACACCCTTGTCGAAAGTGAGCTGCTCAGCAAAGATGAATTGTGGTTTCGCACTAATAAGAAAAAACAATATAATGACAATTTTGAATGAAGTGCTTTAATTTGTATCACGTGGTGGTTAGGAAACAAATGTCGTATATTTCTGCATTGTCATGTTTTTAGAGCTTTGACACACTTGAGTACTACGGTCCTCAACGGCTCCCTGTTTTGGTTACCACACACACATATCCGTCATACAAATAATTTTGTTTTTTACAAGGTGAACAGCTGGCAATACGAAGTTCGATATAGATTTATACAGGGATGTATGGAATACTGGTGCTCTGCTTACTTTTAAGACCGATGGCTTTCAGTAGTGATAATAACTCCCCGGATATTCAACCTTCCAACGACGCACCCGAGAGACTTGCAAGAGGTAAAGTCTTTTTTTTTATATGCGTCGCTTTGAAATGCAGATTGTCGTTTTATCGCATTTTATTTGATGTCATAATAAGTATTCATATCAGCATCATCCTTATCTTCTTCATGCAGTGCACATCACATTCTGCGGTAAAAACGTACATTGGATGTTATGCCGGCTGTTAGCCCCTGCGACCGATGTGCTAAGTGCGTACAAGGAAATACATCGTATTCTTCCGCACTTACAACACCTGGGTTGAGTGCAGCAATGTAGACGTAATGTCCTGTAAAAGGACCCGAGTGCCATGGCAGGAAATCGAACTCCATAACTTGTGATAAACAGTCCAGTGGTTTATCAGATATGGCAAAAGAGGCAAAGAACACGGACAACTGTATCTTCCTAAATGCAAAACCACACAAGGTCAATTTTCCATATCATTTTGGGGCGTGAAATTATAAAATAGTATACCAAATTATTTAAGTACAATACGATCTAAAAAATGCTTTTCGGAAGGAGTTCACGAAACATCTAAATACTTTGACTTAAACAAAAGTTAAGACTTCTTGAAATGGCAAAAAGAAATCTTAGATTATAGAATTTCTAAAAAGATAATCACATTAGATAATGAATTATTTGTTGTTCTTATACGGAAGTCGATATACATTTGACTTTCATGCATATACTTAGTATAAAGAAATATTTCTAAATGACTATTCCATTTCCTTGTTTACTTTCATTATATCATTTATGTTACATGTATATATATATATATATATATACATATACATATATATATACCCATACATATATATATATATATCTATGTAATAGAGTATAGTAAACAATTTTACAAAGTTTCTTCCCAAAGACAGGGAACAAGATTCGACTAGCACTTGTGCTAACTTCTGGTACCCCCTTTAACAACATATTGTGTACACATAATCTTTCATTTAATTTGTATATAACACACTTTGTTAAACAATGTGTATCCTATTAATGCAGTGTAATGTGAATTATATTGTGTAATATTTGTATATTGTATGTACTCATGATAGATACATTATGTTTTACTTGTTATTATTTGTGTTGGTAATAAACTCAACTCTAACTCAAACTCAAACTGAAAGCCATCCGAACACGGTACATCACTATCATCTTCATCACCATTACCAAACATTAATTACAACTACATGGCCATTCTTCATTTCAATGTTGTACCTATGTTTCAGATGGTGTGTACATCGGTTGCTATCGTCAAGAATGCTTGAAAGTAGGCTTTTATGAAGCCTTCTTAGAATCAACAACACCAGACTCTTGCACAGCAGAATGTAAAGAAGACGGATTCAGAGTAGCTGTTCTGTACAACCGGACGAAATGTGCTTGCTCCTGTGAGCAGACATGTCATGAACAGCTGCAGCCGCCGCCGGACAAGCTTTCCCAAGTATTCTGTGGCTTACCCTGCAAAAATCACTCGGGCATGTTGTGCGGTGGTTTTACTGGAGCGTCATTTTATTTAGGTAAGCCTTTTATCTGACATGCTGATTTAATGTGAAGATTTAAAGAGTTTTAATGAAATAGGTAATTGGAAGAATGACTGACTTCAGGAGAAGAATATCATGTTTGCTGACATTGAGAATAAACACAAAATGTGAATGTAATATCGGGATTTATAAGTAATCTAGAACGGCCTATCATTACAGTACAACCGGTAAAATCACTTCATCAGATGATGAACGGATGTAAAAATCAATTGTAAGAACTATGCATACTATGATTTACATTCACAGTAACAAATGAAACGGGATGCGTTTTTTGCGGGTACTTGAGATTTAATAGAGGATGGAATCTTGTTACCCTGAATATCAACATCATGACAATAATAACAACTACGACACAAACTTTCCCAACTGAATATAAAATACTTTTACTTAAACGTTACACTGCTCCAATCCGCCCCAGGGAAGGACCCGGGTATCATTTTCGAATCTTTTGATCAATTTATACAAGTATCTGCACATGAAAAACTGGATGGAGCCGGCATGTCCAATCCAAAGTACTCTCTGCATCGGGGCCACCAACAGACGAGAACTTGTGTACAACCCCCCACAGCCCGTAAAAAGGCGACACTGTTTCCTCATTAAAGAGGGCGAACAGAGTTTACCTTCTCATATGGAATTTAACTGTGAGTACCACAAAGTGGGCTATACGTATAACCCCCCTCTGCATACAAAGAAGACACACAGTTCCACTGCATTAAACAGGCGAACAGATGCCTACTTTACAGGCGGGTACATGTTATAAATATCATCGGGGCCCCCTCGGAAACAAATAAATATTGAGCTCTGAAAAACTGGATGGAGCCGGCATGTCCAATCCAAAGTACTCTCTGCATCAGGGCCACCAACAGACGAGAACTTGTGTACAACCCCCCACAGCCCTTAAAAAGGCGACACTGTTTCCTCATTAAAGAGGGCGAACAGAGTTTACCTTCTCATATGGAATTTAACTGTGAGTACCACAAAGTGGGCTATACGTATAACACCCCTCTGCATACAAAGAAGACACACAGTTCCACTGCATTAAACAGGCGAACAGATGCCTACTTTACAGGCGGGTACATGTTATAAATAAACGACAGGATACCTGTTATCATCGGGGCCCTTACCGGAAACCAATAAATATTGAGCTCTGCAAGATACAATGGCCAATTAAAATAATCCAATTCATATTCTCCAAAACACAACCTTCCCATGAGGTATTCTGCAGCAGTGTGTAATACACATAATAACCTTTATATGTATATATTAACATATATACACATACACATATATATATGCGAAGAGGCAAAATCGCCAATTTCCGCCAAACGGGCACCGCCCGCCGCCACTGAGCGTATATATTTTTATCGCGTAATGTACGCATATAAACTGACATGTTAATTTCACCCCAAATTCTAATGAGTTACTTTCGTTTCACTACGCGTTTTAAACGCGAACACGAACTTGAACCTATTGAATTCAACCAATTACCTTAATTTCATTTCAATACCAACGTTGTGCGATTTCGAAGCTTGAGCTAAATCAACCAACTAACCAAAATAATGTAATAACCACCTTTCGTTTTCAACCAAAAACAATAAATTAAAAACACCTTTATGACCTCGACTGTGACTATGCTCATGAAAGCACTCTGCAATAACAGTAAGTATAGTAAAACAAAGCCACGAACGGCTATATATATATATGAACTAAGTACACAAACTTGAACGTGAACATATTGAATCCAACCAATTAGCCAAAATAACGTAATAACTACATGTACCTTTCGTTTCCAACCAAAAACTATAAATTAAAAGCACATTTATGGCCACGACTGTGACTAAGCTCATGAAAACACTCTGCAATAATCGGTAAATAAAACAAAGCCACAAAACGGCTATATATATATATGTACAAAGTACGCGAACTTAAACTTGAACATAATGCATTCACCAATTACCATAATATCTTTTAAATACCCACGTTTTGAAATTTCAAAGCTTAAGCTAAATCAACCAATTAATCAAAATAACAAAATAACTACCTTTCATTTTAAACCAAAAGCAGTCTTCAATGAAAAACGCGTTCATGGTCCCAACTGTGACCAAACTCATGAGAACGTTTTGTAATTTCCATTACTGAAATACACAGCATCAAAATCCGGGTATATATATGTACATAAACTTAACATGTTAATAGTAACCATTAGCCTAATAAGTCTCTTTCGCGTTACATAAAAGTTTTATGCTTTTGAAGCTCGAGCTAAATAAACCACTTACCCGAAACCTAATATCTACCTTTAAACATCAAAATGGGGTAATATATAACGTACATATATATATATATATATGTACATTAAATAATTCAACTTAACATCTTAATAAAAACCACTAGCCTGATAAGTCGCTTTTGCTATAACGTACGAGTTCTGTAATTTCAAAGCTTGAGCTAAATATAAATAGACCAATTACCCGAAACAAACGTGATTACTACGTTTCATTATGGCTTGAATAAATTATCTACCGAAAACGGTATTAAATTAAAAACACACCTTATGGACACGACTGTGACCAAGCTCATGAATACAATTCAATAAATCAAAACCACTTCAAAGAACTCCACGAAAGTCTATGCAATGTTTTCCAACCCCTTGATAAGGCTATGAAGAATCATATTATTCCCAGTCTCGGAGAGATGAATGCCATCTCTCCTAAACAGCTCGTGCTGCTCGTGCCTGATGGCCAGGTGATTAAAAGCACTGCCCCCGATCGTACGGCATATGCACCTGGCGTGCTTGTTTAGTGCTCGCCGCGTCCGATCGATTTTGGGCTGCTCGTCTTTACTGAAGCCGCTGTAGGTCCTACGCGGCAAAATATCCGACCAAACGATATGGGCATTGGGGAAGTGTTCGTGCAATCATCCGAGCGTTGTATCCAAAAGCGAGAACAATTCTTGTTTTTTAGCTCGCCCGACGTCGTTTGTTCTCACGTGCAGAACTATGTGCGACGGAGAGGAAACCTGGATACCGGGCAGCACCCATTGGACATGTCCAATAACTTGACCTAGCTTAAGGCCCCTCCTTCCTCTCCACACGACGTTGGCTGACGACCCCAAACCTTGTTTTCCCTTACGATGCGCGAAGGCGGCTAGCCAGTGGATCATGGAATCGCATATGAGCAGGATCGTACTTGACTGGCAATAAAAGAAAAAACTTCCGGCAGCTCATTGTTGTTGATGATTTACTCATTTCAAAATCACCAATAAAATGTAACATTATTAATCTTCAACTGCCTCGTGCATAAACATGAGTCAATTATACATACTATTTAAACATATAGGTCTACCCAAATAACTGATAATTTTTCTTAACACACTTCCTTTAACTCAAATGATTAAAGAAGTAATATGGTACAATACATCATGAATTATGCAACAAGTAGCATATTAATACGAACATATCTCTTATGCGCGTCCGAGAACCAGCGCCCTGTGTTCTCAATTTCCCCTGCGTCAAACCGGTCATAGCGGCTGATGTGGCCGCGCCTTTTCTGAAAGAATGTGAGTAAATCGTGCTACTGGCAGATCCAAAAAGGACAAACACTATTAATTTGTCTGGCCGAAGGGGTCGCTTTCACGAATTGCATCACCGTAGTAGGCGGGGGTTGAATGCGTGCATGGTGATGTGGCAGTCATGAGCCACAATTCACTATCAATGACAGCCCATGATCTAGTGGGTTCTCTTGCTTGCCTCAGCCTAAACTGCGCATCGTATGTGCGCCAGCCGTAGCCGCCAAATCTAGCCGCCGTCCGGACGGTGTCCATATACTTAAACATCTCTAAGGCCCGAACTATATGCTTCTCGGTGTATATAGACGCAAATATAAAAAATGCGCTGGTCCATTGCTCTAATGAGGTTATTCGCGGTACCCCTCGCTGCGGTTGTACCTGCAATGTCGACCCCGACAGGGCAATAACCGTGGGTGCGCTGCCGTCTGGTACGGGGACATTTTTTAGCAAGGCCCCTAAATCAACAAACTCGCCTTTCCAGATTCTATCCCGTAATGCGCGAGGAACAGCTGACCCCAGCACCTCCCGAGGAGTTGCCAACAAGGGAGGGGCATTGATCATAAGCCCCACCTGCTGCGTCTGCTCAGGGCCTCCAATTGAGTTTAATGTATCAATACCCGCGCAAACCAACGGCCTAGAATCGTACTCACTTGCGGATGGACCCGGTCCCCGCTGCTCCACTCCGGGGTTCGGCTGCGGTGCCTGGACGAGAGGCTCTGATACGGGCTGGGAAGGCGGAGCTGTTGCAGTTGCAGTTCTCCGTGGACGTGAGGACCCAATTCGGTCAACAGTTGTCCACCTGGATTTCTGCCTAGCCTTCGGCATTATAATTCCCGACGCGATGATACAATTAACAAAGTTATGTAGCTAATATAAAGTTAACCAGTTATGAACTCCAAATGTACACAATTCAAAATCCCGTCGCCGTATATAATTACTCTGAGGAACCAAGTTGTATTAAAATGTTCCCTTCTGTAAATCCGATGTGGAATCGAAGTATAATAATTGTCGACTACAATATTTTCTCAATAAAATCCAATAAATTAATTTGCCACCGAATAATATCTATGACCATCCTCTAAAAAATCTGCAAGGTGAATGAGGATTCTCACGCCAACACCGTGAGAACCAATATATCCCGGCTAAAATAATTCCATATATAGATTCGAAACATACATTGCGCACATTCCGTTTATAGATACGCGTTCATGAAAGAAGCCGCGCGGCTGACTCAAAGGGTGTCGGCATGTTATTGTTTTCTATCAAGATGCCGCTAAGGGTCATCACAGAAGAGAAGCCGCCGCGAACTCGTGATGTCACTGATGAATGTAAACCATTTATATCGCCCTTCGTTCGATAAAATTTCTTAATATTCTTCAGCAAAAGTGTTTGTTGGTAGTAATTTAAGGATAAATTAACACAATTATTGTTACAATACTACTACTAAATAATAATATTAATATCATGATAACAATGACAATATAAATAATAGTAGAAATGATTCAAATAATACATATACTACTAGTACTACTAATAGTAACAACGACGATAATGGTGTTAATACTACTACTACTTTTTAGGCTACTGCTATTACTAATAATAAAAATACGAATAATAAGTATTATCATTATAATTAGTAGTAGTAGTAGAGGTAGAAGTATCGGAAATAATATTGATAAGTTATACTACCAACTACTAATGTTATAATTATATATTGCTGTTGCTATTGTTAATGTTATTATTAATAATATTACTAATATTCTTATCATCAATTATATTTTTATAATTAATATTATTATTGTTATTATCATAAGTAGTATAACTATTATAATTACCATTATTATTATTATTTTTTATATCAATATTATTGTTATCATAAATGACATTACTTAGAGGTAGCGACATTCCACACTTATCCGATCAATCAAGATCTATATCGAAAAATTATTGACAGGGAATTCCTATTATTGGTATTGTCTGTGTGATCATTGAATAATATTTATATTATAAACGAATCATCATTTGTTGTTCATATATGCATTCATCCTTTGCAGTTATTATATTCATTTATGTTTGCATTGCTTTTTTTAATGAGAGACTTTTTAAAGTAAACCATGATCCAAAATGTAATCATCATATTCTACCCACAGCATTCCTACTCTAAAATAACTGTAACTCCGTTTTTGTTGCATGCTTTTACCTATACATTACTCGTTCTCTCCGACTTTCGCTTTTTTGACTGTTAATTGATAAATGTATTCCTTATTTAAATTTAAAGGACAAATCTTAATTCTCAAATAGTTCAAATATATATGTATACACAAGTATATATATATATAGAGAGAACAAAGACAATCAATACAATTCGCATAGTACATTCGATATATGGCATGTACAACGTTCACATACAATACACGGAGGTAGTATGAATAAAGAACAAAGATCCACTCAATTATAAATAAAAACAAAGACAAAGAACAAAAAAAGAGATATGTTCGGGCAAATCAAAATGTACATGGTTATTAAACACTTTTCTCGCATCACTTATATTGTTTTCTCGTCGTAGTTAAATCGGTCAAGACATCGAGCAGGAAGTGCAGTGAAAATACAACTGGTGCGACTGATGGTATGTGAGCGCCTTATTCTTTGTTTTTGTATCATACAATAATTTTATCGAAAAGCGTTAAGTGAGAAATTTTAATTTTTAATACAGGTCATTTTCTGTTCAAATGTGAATTTTGCAGCCGGCACTACTTCTAAAGATTCACCCCATTGTTGGTGTACACATTAAGGCCTTCAATGTTCACTCATAGAGAGAAAACCACTTAGTTCTGAAATTCTGCATGAACCCATTTCGCTGCTACATATAAATATTTTAATAAGTTTTTTTTAAGGCATTCAAAATCTTTTATTAGGGGCTTGAGGGTAAATGTGTTTTTCCTGAAATCCTATCATTGCTGACCTCTTCTAAAATACTGTCATTCCAATATCAAATTATTAAAAAAATTGCCTTTATTCCATAAGTAATGCATCAATTGGTTCCTTCCAAAAAGACTGTGGACAATGAAAATATATAAAATGAATTCTCAAACAATTTTGTGTATGTTTTTGCTTGATCTCTTCTTCCCTAAGCACCGGGAGGGGCAGTAGGTCCATCTGTTTCTATCGAAATCTATATTGCTGCTGGGATAGGTTCAGCCGTCATCATAGTCCTAATCATCATCTTCGCTTGTTTAAGGTATTTCCACTACTTACACGATCGTAAAGACTTTCGAAAAATCATTATAATGAACATTCCAATAGCATTTTTAAATGTGCAAACATTAGGACCACTTATTACGTCATGCGGAAATGATTTCTATGGGATATAGCTGAGAGAACCGAAGTGTGACGTCATACATGCCAAGTTGTCAAGGTTGATGATTCTACACAAGTTTGTACTAACAAATGGTTTGGAGATCACACAGGCATCAATTATCATAATCGTTACAATATGCATGTTATGTCATGTTTATAATATGGTATATGCCTACACGTCGTAAATCAAGCAAGTGCCTGCAGTATTTACATTCAAATTTGAAGTTCTTATTTATATTTAACTGTGAGGGATTCGATCTTGTCAATTATTTAAAAAAAATACATACCACCTGATTTGCAAACTAGACCCTCAACGCTTCCCCCTTTTATTCCCCCTTCTCGGGTGGTCAACTCACCTCGCAAACATTCGCGTAGACGGCGTGCTCGTGCTTCATCCCAAGTAAACGAAGAGCGCCCTCACAGTGACCCACAAGATAAACGTATTGAAGACAGAGATGATCGAGTTGCAACAGTGACGCAATACCAGCCACTGAACGGAGTGCCAAGGCTTCCAAACATTCCTCAAGCAGATGTAGCAGCAACGGTGCCGTCAGGTACAGAAGTGAATGATGGCATTTACGAAGAGACTGACCTAGGCGAAAGCTCTGTACATACAGCAGGTACTGTACTAGCCCACGAGTATCTGGTTTTGGGTCAGGAGGTTCCTTCAAGGAACAGATCATCTGACAAGTACCACGAGTATAACTACCCTGAGATGATCCAACATAAAACCAAGGATCCAGTTAGGGTGAGCAGAGTAGGTGACGATGGGTACATGATTGCAGAACCTGATATACAAGGCTTGCCAAATCATGAATCAAAGTTGTATTACTCTTCACATCTACCGAAATGTCAAGCAAAAGGGAAAACAGAGACTTCACCAACCCGTAAGAGTAAAGTTTATTATTCTTCCCGTATACCTAGCTCAGTACACCAGGGTGAAAGTGGGTCTTCAAGAAGATCTGACACGAAATCTCTTTTTCCGCACATATACGAACCTGTTCATCGAGATGACTTGGGTCTTTCAACGGACCCTGCAGCCCCCAACGTGTACTATTCAAAGCGTTTACGCTGTTCGGTAAATCAAGGTTCAGAAATATCCTTCGATAAGGATAACAGGGAGGATGACGGTTACATTCAGATAGAGGAGAACTGACATGGCTGCATTTATCAATTCATGTTAAAATAATTATGTTGCATTATATTGAAAATGGAATCACTCAAATCCTATAATAATCCTTGTGCTTGTACATTTAACTTAATACACTAAGTGTTCAAACAATATAAATACCGGTTGAATCGGATTTTACGATGTTGAATGTGGACAACTCGATGTACTCCGCATAAACATAAATAACTGATGTCGGAAGATGAGTGTCTTTTTTCTAATTATTTTACATATGGAGAAAAAATATCCATCAGTAGTTACGGAAATTACAGCCAAGCATTATTATTGTCATATTATGTTTACGTCGCTTAATCCCCAAAAGATCAGACATGAAAACATGATCCACTTCACTATTGGCCTTACAATGTCTTTAAAATACCAACAAGCATGCATCTACCCACTCCCCAAACAAAGACCCCCTTTCCTACACAAATGCTTTAGTCCAATACGTGACACCACTAAAGTTACAATTGCCACTATTTCATTTATGTATATTGTGTTTTCTTGTCGTTATTGTTGACTGTCGTGTACGGCGTCACCATGACTTTGCTACATGGCGTGATATTGGCAAATAATGTAAAATGACGTATATTGAAATATTGTAATAATCAATTTTGGTTCCAAAATCATACAATGTAATACTGACCTTTTTGTTTATTTATGTCGTTATTATGTACACCATTTATTCAGTTAGTCTCATACGTTTTGATACAAGCACAGGGAAGCAAGATATAGGAAAATTTACAAAGTGTCATGTAAGATAAACATGTGAACAAGGGAGCTATAGCAATCTACGGTTACATGTCTTTTTATTGAAAGGTCGTCAACTTAAACAAAAATGACTGATTGGAAATACAAAACCAAAAGAAAAAGCAATTTTGTAACCAGTAATTAGTACGCTGATAAATGTCACTAATAATAGACCTCTAGCAATGTCGAGTTTTTGGAACTAATTTATAATACTAATTTAGTTGTGGTCGAATGCAATGATTTAGTCACGACAAAGGTTTTTACGAAAATGTCGCACTGTAGGAATCTTACAGCTTCACACGTGTTCCTTCATTTCTCATCCATTCCAAATGTTTTCGTAATCCTCATTCCGTGATAACTGTAAACGAACGAGAACGCAATAAAATGCAATTATGTAAACACGCTATGAAATAGATGCCTAACTATTGTTATTAACACCAATCCTGAAAAAAGGAAAGTATAAATGTTCATTGATAGTAATCAGGTTCTGCAAGTGCTTTTCCAAATGTGATGCATTATTTGGTACATGTGTGAACCTTCTTATCACTATGCAAATGAACATTAATTACAATTAAGTTTTATTGTCAGTGCTCTCTCGTCAAGTATAAGACAAATTGAAAGTATCACTTTCACTGCCCATTTATATGCCAGCCACTTTACTGTTTCCCTTTTATATGCATATGTTATACATTTTCCCCAAAAAGATACATTATTGGCCAGCCATGATTTGATGTTGGCTAAAATATATTATCATAGAAATGTTATCATATCTTAAACAGATTTTAAAACATTCTAAGGTCTATGTTTTGTTTTGTGTCATTAAGTTTTCTTTTTTTCTTCACCATAACTCGTATTATTCCCACTCTGAGTCAAATGAAGAAGTCAACAAATTTGTATTTTGTAAGTGTGATTGACCATGGTCTTTATTGAGAGTTGATTACCATAATTAACTCGTTTCAATCAAACTGGTCAGCAAAGGAATTATAGTGAAAACATAACAAACAACAATGAATGCAAATCATTACTTCGAGCATTATAATATGTCGAGAGCGATCTGTAAGGAACCAATATGGGGCCCGGTCGGGCGACAAAGTAATATCTCTTGACTAGCCGTAACAATTCTTCCATTCGCCTGGCCATGCGAACGGGCTTCCCCCATCTCTTGCTGGCTTTTTGCACAGACAAGAGGCATGGGTGAGCGAAGATGACTTCCAGCCGGACACCCTGAGCGTTACACACGGCATAAGCCAGGCAATCTCAGCTTCAACGGACAGGAACCCGCTCACCCCCCCTATACCCCAACCAAAAACGTGGTGAGCACAAACGACTTCCCTGGGCAATACTAATTGTATTCCCAGCTTACGGACAAGTCAGGCTCGTAAAATTGTATAAATACGGCAATAAAACAATCCTCTAATAACATCAAATTTTGTCTTCCCTTCCTAACAGACCGCTTGCTCTAGATTTACATTACCACAACAATATATTTCTTGTATAAGCGATTATAGGCGTCCAAATTCGCAAGTATGCCGCCTAACGAGGTGTGACGCAACTCGCCGCCATATATATCGCATTACGTGGTGTTTATACAGGTCACCTCTATGCTTCCACGGATGTAAACTTTCCTATTAGATAAGTATGATCAAGAGTCTGATCATAATGAGTTAACTGCAATACTGTTAACGGCTGAAGGCAAGTTAAGCCTGGCATTATTACACCAGCAATCCAATTAATATACTATGTGCATTAATATCAATGTAGGGAAGTGAACACCTCATATATGGAAGACGAAGAAGCAAAAGAAAACATATTATATTGTCTTAAAGTTAAATATCATCTCAAGACGCCAAAAAGATACAGTAACTTTAATCTTGATAACCTAATCGTTAATACTGCACACGAGAAGATACAATTGATTTGTCATAATTAACCCCATTTAAACATTAGATCTCGATGTTAATCGACATAGAAGCCAAAATTAAGAATAACCAGGTAACTAACATACCCTGGAATAACTAACGAAGCTATCCTTCTGTACGGGAAACAGGACATGGCGATTTTATATTAGCCTAATCATACGAAACTCGAAGGAGAATGTCCGAACCCCGTAATCGTTTTAGCCGCTGGCGTGGATATTGCGTATAGGGTCTGTGCACGGTCTGCGCCAACTCATGGTAGAACCATAGACGTAATAGAAAGAACCATAGACGTCCTTGGTAGAACTGTCGCTTGCGTGGGCGAGTCTACTGCGTGGAGAAAGTTGCTGACGTAATCCCTCGAATCCATCAGACGAAGCCCCGCGTCCCCATCCACGTGACTCGAACTGGGAGGCCGAGGTTTCTTTCCCGCCGTTTTGTCGCAAGAAAATCTGCCCAGTGCACCATTAAGTCCCATACCTGGGGCTCGGTACGCAATCCAGTGGTGAGTGTGAGTGAAGAGGCTGCAAAAAGGGGGAAGAAAACAAGAAACAAACGGCCAGCATTTTGGGTTCCAAACATCCAACACACTGAGATATATTAAATTTCCCAAGCATATTAAATAATAGACAACTTTTCGTCCCCTTTTTAAAACTAAAAACATCTGAAAAAGTTAGCAATAGGGAAGAAGCAGGGGGGGGGGGCGAGGTCACGGTAAAAATCAATTGCTCAGCCTACGAACTAACTGTTTGCTAAACCGCGCCCAATAACAAACTTGATCACTTCGGGTCGACCCTTATATAGCGGCGAAATGACTGAGAGGTCCATCGGCCCATTTTCTTAATCTGCTCTTCAGTAAAACCCTTCATCGCAGCGGAAGTAGCCGCCCCTATACAAAAGGAATGAGATGTGTATAATTGTAAATGAAGCCCTAAGAAAGATACACACAGACGTAAAACACGAGTAAACCTGTGTCTAGTCAAGGGAGATGTATCAAATTGCCTAAAGAAAGCAGCGCCCTGAGTTGACCGTATGCGTGTGTACTCAGTCACTGCACGCACTGGCCTTGGCACATCACAGAACCGCTCTCCGGGATGGTGATTACACAACCCACACCCAGCTGGTCTGTCTTGGAGAAACGGACCGTTATCAATAGCCTGCGATTAGGGGATTCCCCCGAAACAATTACGTCACCGCTCGCGAGCGGGATTACCCCATTCTTGGCTGTAAATTCCCCCACACGCAAAAAGCCAAAAAAACGCTACTAAAAACGCCGGAGTAAACAATTTGCAGTCGTAAGAATTCGAACAAGCGGAAGGCAGCGCAGATATCAGACTCCGCAATATGGTCAATGTAATAGGGCATCTAACATCTTTTCTTGAATGCCTCCGCCTACACCCGGCAATTAAACGTCTTATTGGAAACAATTGTGTGACGTCTTCCTTCCCGTTGCTGCGCAAGTAAAAAGACAAACCTCCCTATGCAATCATTGACTGACGAGCCTTTAGGCGAAGATAAATGATGGATGAGCCGATATTCACCCTCTATGCGCTTTGGCACTAAACCTATAGGGGAGCAACGAAAATTATCGAAGGGGGGTGCAGAAAACGGGCCTACAATTCTCCCTAGCTGTACTTCTTTTTCGATTTTTCTCCGAACAATCTGGGGGTATTCATAAGCTGATTTCAAATTCCTAGCAGACATGGGCACGCGCTCCCCAGAGAACCCAAGCGAAAACCCATTCTTAAAACCCTCAATCAACTTTTCTCCTTCTGTATGCTTATCATAGGTGCGAAGGAAAGGCAACATGCGAACTAACTTAATTGGAGTCGGCGCTAAAACTCTACTTGCTGGCGGACGTTTGCCCTTTATTGCAGGCAAACTCCCCATGGGAGGCGGCTTCGCATTTAATGCATTTATGCAAGTATTGGCAGCTTTTCCCTTTAACACATTTTCCGGCTGCATTAAAGGCAAAGCAGAATCCTGGCCTAGATCGACGGCGGCTAGGGGCCGAACCCGCTCCTCGGCGCTGACCCGGGCTCCACCCACCCCGAAAGGCTGGCTGCCGCTGTCGCTGTTGACCTCCTTGGGGGAGCCAGGCAGGGCCGGAGAACGGGCCAGCCCCGTAACCGCGAAAGGGCTGCGCCGTTGCCACTAGCAACCAGAGCTCCGTGTCGACTGATCCCCACGACGCTTCAGGCCGAGTGGCTTGGCGCAACCGAAACTGAATATCGTACTCGCGCCAATTGTAGTTGGACGCCGCAGCCGTCCTCACTATATTCATGTACTTAAGCAGCTCTCGCGACCGCGAACCATGCCTCTCTGTGTAAATTGACACAAAGGTCAACATCGCGCTCGTCCACTGCTCAATCGAGCGGATTAAAATTGGTCGAGATTGAGGGCGGAGGTGAAACCCCCCGTTTGACTGATCAAAGGCAAGTGTAAGATCGTTCGACGTGTGGTACCCTTCTTTGAGCATATGCCCCAGCTCGATAAATTCCCCCTTCCAAATTCGCTCGCGCAAAGCTTGGGGGACGGTGGAGCCTAGCTCCTCACTAATGCCTTGCCGCATGTATGGCAGGCCTGGCTGGGGGAGATGGGGAGTGGTATTTAAAACAGGAGGGGAAGAAGCCTCCGTTGGAGGGGCGGTAAACGGTTCAATCGCGCCCATTTCCACCCGACCTTTTAATTGCGCGTTTTCTAAACACAGCGGCCACGACTCACCGGGTAGAATTCTGCCTTCCCCGTCGGTACGGACCCCAGGTAGACAGCCTCTGCTCGCACTCCCATCGCCGACACCCATCACCGTAGTAGGGGTTGGCCTGATTAAGCCGGCCGTTGACGCTGAAACCCCCTCGTCGTGCTCTTCGAATGCCCCTGCGACCTCAATAGGCTTCGACTTAGTGGATCCGCGTGGTCGTCCTCTCCTGCGGCCCCTTGCTGCACCGGATAGCTGAGGAGCATCAACCTGTGCCACTTCGGCGCCCTGCCTCACACGGCTTGCTGGCCTCTGCCTGGATTTGGGCATGGTTGGTGACGCGTCGACTTCCACGAGATGCACAAAAGTTATAACACACCAGCAAAATACGCCCAATGGAAAATACGAAGCAAAATAATAAGTAAAAATATGTCCCACTTCGTTGTGATAAACTGATAAACTCCGTGTATGTGTAACACCGGGCGAAGATGGTGAAGTTCTCTAAAAAAGTTGTTCAAATTTCTCCAAAAAGTTTGTTCACGAATCTGACCATCTCTCATGAAGACCAAAGAATGAAGCGAGCCGAGAGCACGCGGAGTATGGCGCGAACCTTTCTGGTTTTATTGCTGACGCAAATAAAGTCTTTCACGACCCCCCTCCCTTGACCACGCGGCGTGTGGTCTACGGCTCGGTTCGCACTTCTTCGTTCAGATTGGGAATAACCTGTTTTAGCTACTTTCGAAAAGTTCGCTAAAATGTATTATCAGAATGGACGCAATTTATTTCGATTCAATTTACATTAAATTCACATGGAGTATAGCAACGAATTATTATATTGGATTTTCACAAGTAGTGTGATGATTGTAATTGTGTATGGAACGATAACAAAATTCGAACAATAGGTATTCGCAAAAAAGCGAAAATGGCGAAAAAGAATACAGGTTGTTATAATAAAAATGACAGATTTCATATCCCCAAGCGATTGGATGAATGTATAACATAATATGTTGCTCGGTTTAAAAGAAAAAGAAAAGCCAATGTCATATTCGCGACGTAAATCATATTGATTAATCAGGCTCACGTTTTCTGCCATTGTTAGGATCACGTGATATCGAAACAATTAATTATGATTGCTAATCGAAACCTCAGTAAAGATTCAGTCCAAATGACACTCGAACTACCGAATTAAACCTTAATTTCACTCAGAGAACCCACAATTTATTAAGTCTGCTAATGGCTGATGCATATGGCTGCAAGGCCATGAAGAAGGGGGGGGGGGGGGGAGGGCCCTAAAGCCAGCCCCAACGAAGCGTTACACATGCGTCTATGAGCACTTTTCATCCAAAGGAGGGGAGGGGTGCAAGGGCTGGTTGTTCCCCCTGGATTCACCAATGCTAGAGTTTACACATGGTTCGAGTTCGACCAGTATAAAACTAAATAAAGAACACAATTATTTACGGACTTGCTGGTGAAGAAATGTGATTAGCCTATTTCGTTAAAAAATATGACTATCTGTACATTAGTGTCAGTGTGTGCAAGTGTGTTGGAAGGCGTGAATACGCGTGGGAGAGCGTAGTCCAGAATCTGCACGGTCCTTTATAATTTCCCTACACACTTGATTCAAGCCGTCGAAGACGGCGTTATCAACAAACTCATAATGATGCTCACCAGCCCAGCCTTCGCCGGGCGGCGTTATTTTCTTTTGCGGCACAGATTGGGGCTTTTTTTTTTTTTTTAAAGGTCTTGATTTAACCCTAACCCTAACCCTAAACTTTCCCATAGGCTCAACACGCACCTAACCCCACTCTGTGCCGCAGAAAAAATATAACGCCGCCGGGCGTCCTAATTTAATGATCACGCCATCATCGGCTGGTAGCAAATAAGTAGGGAGAGATAGCGTTGGTGTGGATGAGATCAAAATTAAATAGGCCAGATTCTGGATTAGGGAGAGCGTGGAGAGTGTGTACCATGCGTGTTTATTGTTTTAATCATGTGTGGGGTTTAGGAGTGGGTGAGTTGTGCGTTTGTGGATTAAGATGAGTGTGCGCATTATGAATTTGATCAGGGTTGTACTTGTTGATAAAAAACGCTTCAGACTTAATAAATGATGAAGCATAATATACAATGTTGTAACATAATAAAACATACATTCATAACGTGCAAACACTATGCAAAAATATAATAATGCGCCGCTCTGTTTTTTAGCCAAAATAACGATGCGGGTTATAGTTAAAGCGCGATACTAATGACACATATTAGTAGAATTACTGACCCCACTTTTCTACGTATGTTTGCAGGCAGAGTAAACTTTAAATACCTCCAAGAATCACTAGGTTTAATCATTAGTTTAATTAGAAAGATTGTTTTGAATTTAGGGTTAGGACTAGGATTAGGGTTGGGGTTAAGGTTAGGGTAAGGTTTAGGGTTAGGGTAATAAACCAGTTTGTATAATTTCCTTTTAATGTACCATTTAGAATTATATATGTAGGGTTATAAACACACATATATATATATATATATATATATATATGCAACATTGGATAGCCGAAGAAAAAAGGCATTGGGATGATTAATAATCTACCCTACTTTTGTATGCATAAAATCGGCATTATATGTTGGAGTTTTTCTTTTTGAAGAGGCCTTTTCTTCTTTAATGTTAAAATGACCCATTAATCAATGTCCTACTCTAGTACATAATTATCATTCTGCTTTTGACTTCATTATGAAAACTCATGATTATAACAACGTCCTTTCTCTTTCAATCCCGCAAAGAACAATCTATTTTAAGTGATGACATGAATGACAGTAACTTTCGACACGAAACACAATGTGATTTATAGTTTAGTTACACTTTGCAAAATCAACCAAAATTCATTCAAGTGGCAGACTTACCTTACTGTACTATGGTGAAAGCATACTAAACGTCGACATGATCCCCATGTTGAGACCACGATAACATTATTTTGCTAGCAGTTGGACCTTATCTCTCTACACTATAACCATATTAAATCTGTTTGAAACTATCTTTTTTTTTACAATGGATGCAATGACACTGTTATTTTACTTATTTCTGCAAATCTCATCTCTTCCCCGAGGCTTTGCACTCGACAACTGCACTGACTTACAAAGGCATAACAGACTGGCGAAAAGTAAGTACTTATATTATTCATTTGTTAAGGGGTGGAAGGAATTAGGTCGAATAAAAAAGGAGCTAAACTAAATATCTCTAGTCTTAGTATTATTTTCATTATTTAATCCTGTGCAATTATTATTTATTCTTTCATCGATTCACTCTAGAAACTTTAATACCATTGATTATAATTTATATATTTTCATTTATAAACATTATTATTTATTCATTCATTTATTGATTGAATTATTCATTTCATTTTGACTACTTACGTATCTGTGTATTTGTTTTCTTATCTTTGTAACTCTTTATCGAAGTTATTTATTTAGTTTTGCTACAGCAAACAGGCATAATGTGAGTTGCATTATTTAGTAAATCAACTTTTCTGTCATCTCTCATCACTATAAGATGATGGTTACATCGGTTGCTATGATCTTGGATGCTTGAACCTGGAGCACAATATCAGCTTTCCAGAAAACATAGGGGCCACGCCCGAATTCTGCTCGACACTATGCGGTGACAAAGGATTTATTCTCGCATATGTCTACCAGGGATCTGGGTGTTCCTGTTCGTGCGATAGAGAGTGCCTGGAAACCCCCGTGGAAGATTATAGATGCGGGTTGCCATGCCAACATGACTTCCATAAATCTTGCGGTTGACTGAATTCCAGTGCTGTGTATAAAGGTGATTTATCTTGTTCATACAAGTTTTCCCAATTAAAGATCACTAATTCATTTCCTAAAACAAGAGAATAAACAAAACACAACAAACGCTCCCTTCCCCGTAAATATATATATTGAAGAAGAAAGATACATATCTGAAATAAATTACACAGGTGCATTTGATTTATAGGGATGACTTTTTAGTGACGTGTTTTGAGAAAATAAACAAAACAACTAATAGACCAATATAATCATTTGATTGCCATTTCCGGAAATATGTCTTTTTCTTTTTGTTTTACATGTCTTTATAGAAACATTCATTTTGGGAAAATATTTAGTATTTGAAATCAGAAAGTCTGATTCATCAAATCTCCCTTATTTCAAGATGGGGGTTATTTTTTTAATAACTTTTAAAAGTAATGATGATGAACGTATGAAGTATGATATCAAATACTATACTTACTGTGCGGATCAATCTACGGAGCAAAGTAAAACATTATAAAATGTAACCGATATAGTACCATGATAGTAATACACATCTAGTTCTCTATTCGCTTTTATTCGTCATGTTGGCACTAAGATGACTAGGTTGGGATAAGACAGAATTAAACCTACATGTCGTATGGTTTAAATACCCCTCGTGATTAACACGTTTTTATATCGTACATCCTGATAAGCGCATAGTGACATTTTGTCTTGCAGTAAAGTCACCCAACATCTCTCGGTCAAACACTACTGAGGGACCAGAGCAGACCGATAACGGTGAGTGAGATTTCTTTTCAACAAGCCGCCTGCAAGTGGTTGACAGGCTAAGATCTATGAACTACTTTTTTCTGATAAAAAGTCATTTATGACTCCTCTTATTCTTTTCATGTCATTTCCAATAATGTTATATAACAATGTTCACCTGAAAACCTTGACCTATTTAAAAAAAAAAAAAAAATAGGAAAAATTATTACAACCAAACACTTGGCAGTACACAATATGTTTAACGTGTATTGCACACAAGACGCGCGTCGCGCGCTACATCAGTTCTACTTGCGATACGTCACAACCTGGACATGTTGAAGGGAAAGTTCGGCAAAATGGCAGCTTCCTTTGGGAACAGACGAGTAGTAGGTTTTCTTAATCATACTTGCAAGACGATATTATTTGGTCTATATCAATGCTTTTTATATCAAATGAAACGTTGTTTTACCCTCTATGTAATGATAAGGTTTTATAGTCGAGAGGTTAATTCCCCTTTAATTTTTAACAAACTGGCTGCGTGCGCGTACACAAATCTGTGAGAGTACAATGATAATTTTCTATTACGTGCACTTTCATATTTTAATGACAATTAACATACTTTGTTTTACTATCATATTTCATCGCATTTTTGGGGAAAACGGCCCTTGGTCCTTTTTGGTGAAATGATACTAGTTTTTTTCTTGATTATCAATCGTCCACGTATTGCGTCCTGGAAACATACAGATAATGCATTTCAGGTCTTTGGGGATGATGGTTTTTAGTAGCCATGGAAGTCACCAAATTAGCTCAATAGTCTGCTACCTTTTTAAACCACTCACAGGATCCAATGGCGAGCCTCAGTTTTACACCCCATTTGTGTCAGTTCTTGTAATTTCCTGCATCATCATCTGCGCCTTGGTAATCACGGTGGTTGTATTACATCGACGGTTGAGAAAGGTGACGTTGTCCAGAAACCCGAGGCTGTACAGCGGGAACAGCAGTATTAGACAGATAAATCGGCATGCGACACAGAGGCAGCACGCCGCGGAGGAAGGTGATGGGCATGATCATCAAGTTGGTGCGGAGATGGTTTCACCTACGTATCCAGGACAGGCCCCCAGTAGAGCACAGCATGGTCACCCGAACAACGATCCCCAGTCCCCTGAAGGTGACGATTCAATTATCTCACCTTACGGAGTCTCGTTTGGTCACGGTGTAGATCAAGGTGCAATGCATTCACCTCACTATTCGACCCAAGTCATCGCTTCGAGCTTCGAGGGCAATGATGACGAGTACACACCGCCTGGTATGGGCCTTGATATGAGAAATACACCAGGATTTGAGTGCGACAAAGATGGCTATCTCTTACCAGGGTCAAGTTTCAGAGAATCTACACCGAGGCATATCATTCCTTAAACCGCAAGCTTCACGCATCCTCCTCCCCCCCCAAAAAAAAAATCGTTAAGTTATTCAAAACATAAATTTGTAAAATACCGTAGCGACTTTAAATATGACGATAATAAGATTGTCTCGTTGGGTAATTGTGGAATCTATCCATTTTTTTTAAAGATCATAATGGCGGTACATAATGCACGTCCAGACTGTTAAAAGCGGGGCAGGACATAGTTTCTGGCAAATGGAGCAAGTGGCCAGTAATTGGAAAGTATTTTATTAGCATCTATTGGGGAGAGGACAAATGTATTTGGATTCTTATTCTTTAAAAAATGTCACAAAGGATCTATTGATTTGTGATATTTTTTAGCAAGGTTAGGACCGATACTTGAGAAAATAATATTCATTAAAACTGTTGGCTTTAGCATTATTATCGACAATATATATATTGATAATTTTCATTTATGCTAATGCAATTTGTATTCTAAATTAGGACGTTATTGGTTATTTGTTTTCTAGGTTTCCTTTATATTTGCTTCATTCAATTTAAATTGGGAACAATAAAACTGTTTCTTCTGATCTTAGGAGGGTTGTTAAAGTGTTTGTATATTTGACGTATTTATCACGTTATATATACGTCAGATTTGCAGGATACCTCTAAAAAACAATATATATTTTTTTATTAATGGATCTTAAAAATGATATACTAAACTAAGGAATGAGTAGTTGCTGTTTGTGATTGAGTCGAAAATTTTCAAGAGAGATACATTCAATTAATGAATTCATGAAACCAAAACATAAAGTTCTGGTAGGATCTATTAACATCATTCTCAGCTTAAACTTCCTCCCAACTAAATTAATTAAGTTTACCCTTTAATTTTCAATCAGGAGTGATTTTCCTTTCCATCCTAACTGGGGGAGGGTGAGACTTACCACAAACGTTACATGTATTTTGGCGAATATTGGATAATGATCAGAAATGTCAGAAAAATTACACCTGATTCAACATAATATATATAGATATTTATAGAGAACATCTTCTTAATTAAAGTGCAAGAATTTAAAGATAACCTAGTTGGTCAAGTAATCAGTGGAATAAATGAAAATTATAAAAGCGAGAAAAAAAAAAGTGTTGAGAAAAATGATCGCACTTTACAAGATCGATATCAGAATCCCCCATCCTAAAGCAGTGTTTATTTTGAAATAAAGGGTTGTAGAGTAATTGTTGTATTCCAAATAAAAATGTATCATAATCAGAAGATGGTGGTAGAAAAATCGTGCATACAACCAATGTTTTTTTCTTGGGTAATTTAATCTAAATATAAACTGTTTTCATGGTTTTATTCATTATATTCAATTCATTTAGTACACTGTAATAAAGGTAGGCTGGCACGTAACAATGCAAATCCTTCTCCTCTCCGATTTACTTTACTGTTAAAAATTGAATTATGTTCAGACACGGAGTACATAGTTTGAGGTTTATCTGTTAACCAGGTTTCTGTCAGACCAACCCCAAAACAATCTATTTCGATGTTATCTAACAATAAACTGAATTGCTCAATTTTGTTGGTTTATACTGCGAATATTAAGATGTACAACATTCAGGTCACTCTTTGAAGCACATTGTGAATCGCTAATAAATTGGTTCTCAGTAAAATATCGAAACTTGACAAATGATGTGGTATTAATACTCGAAATTATATTCGATTTAATTTTAATTGTTATTAAAGGCGTTTGAAATATTTTGTTCATATTGCTCATCAGATACGGAAATGCTGTCAAAATTTTGCTATAACTGTATAAGTAAATTTAAATTCATTTCGTTTACATCGTTAAATTGAAAAGTAATAAAATGTGACATACATCTACAAATGTAACATATCGGAGTGGAAAAAAACCAAGGAAATTTGTTAAAGTAGCGCAATACTGATACTGTAAACTTTGAATAGACTAGTGCAGTATACCACAATAGAGATATTAGCTGCAGAAGAGAAAATAGAACAAATAAACGAGACGATGACTGTGACAGACACGGAGAGAAAGACATAATCAAATAACCATAATCAAATCATAAACATATATTGTAGAGCGTAGATGGCAGTATGCAATTTTTTTTTGGCTCTCAGGATAAAAATAATTTGTCAAAAAAGCTTTGTCCATGAAAAGGAATTAACAAAATTAGGCTTCTAGTTATCTTTGAAATACAAGAGCTATAATTCAGGAACAACACTTTCAGTTTCTGATTGCATATCAGGAGTCATTTATGTAATTTGGCTCCTGTTACAATTTTTCAAATGGCACTTTAGAAAATAAATTACTTTGTCACGTGTGTGTGGAGTACCGAAAAGTAATCAAAACTTGGTCAACAGCAGTAGTAGCAAAAAGGAAATAGATATCAAACGTGTAAAGTGTACTGAAATCAATCCTTCATTAAACAAATCGAAATCGATACATTTTTATTTCCATCCATGACATTTGATAAAATGTAGTGCCAATGAATACAACTCACCATTGAGGTTTTTGAAAATCACGGACAAATAGTTGACTGTTGGATTTTAACATAATTCATCTGCTGTTTATCAGAGCTAATTTGCTTATATCATAGTTGATGAATAAGAAAAAGGGGAAACCAAAAAACCAAAAAAATAAAATAAACTTATAGCACATTATCTACTAGATTCAAATAAAAAAAGGGAGAAAGAATTTCAGGGGCTCAACAAAAGTACATGAGCTAGAAGTAACATTAATGTTCTGTGTTAGTTTTGATTTTTGAATGACCTGTGATTCCTTTATACACAACTGTTATATGTTAATGTAAAAATTCTCACTCAGACAAAAGAACACGGATTTATAATTATATACACTCGTTGTTGAAAAGTTGTTACTACGTTTATTATGTTCACAAAGAGTATGTACCAGCTGAAACATACTATAAGTTTATTAAAAGGGGAAAAAGATCGTTAAAAATGTTTTGTTGTAACTAATACAATTACTTAATATATAAATGAAAACAACTGATCTCATAACTTCAGGGATATTTACACTTGCATTTGTATAAATCTTGTATGTAGGTACAACAGGATCATAACAATATTTTTCCCCCCATGTTTTTCTTTGAAAATATATTGTAAATTCCTCTCTATTCATGAAGAGTCCCAGTATAATTCACTATCCTAACGATGTTAGAAAATGACATTAATATAACTAATTAGAAACAAGAGATAATGTCATAGAAAGAGTTAATGGGATTATTAATTGACACTTGGGTATATTCAAGTGGAGTATCAATGCACATTGATAGACGAGGGGTAATTGGAACTAAATTATAACATGTTATGAGACGAGAGTGTAATCACAGAGCTAGAGTGTGAGAGAGAGAGAGAAGGGTCGAGAGAGAGGGGGAGAGAGAAGGATAGCTATGGGAAATGAGAGAGAAAAAATATAAGAAAGAGGGAGGGCGAGAAAGAGAAAACGAGACAGAGAGGCGAAGAGATGGGGGAACGATAAATATATATATATAGAGAGAGGGAGAGAGTGAGAGAGAGAGAGAAAGTGA
This sequence comes from Strongylocentrotus droebachiensis, assembly GCA_035222895.1. Lineage (NCBI taxonomy): Eukaryota > Metazoa > Echinodermata > Echinoidea > Camarodonta > Strongylocentrotidae > Strongylocentrotus > Strongylocentrotus droebachiensis. Next base: position 33,548 of record JAVYIG010009398.1, on the reverse strand, counting down.
GAGTGAGAGGGTATAGGGGGGGGGGGAAGTAAAAGGCGGAGACAAATAAAACAAAACCCCTTATAAATGGAGTAGTATCAACATTAATCTTTAATATAGGGTGTGCCTTGTTTATTGCCAGTAACTCATCCAGGAACTTAAGTATAGGTTCTTCAAATTCTAAGTTTGGATAGATCAGTTTTTTAATTTGATAACAGATATCAGATAGAGAGAGAGATAATTATATAGATAACAAGAGAGAGAGGAGAGAGAGAGAGAGAGAGAGAGAGATAGAGATAGGGTTTTGAAACACAGTCATGTGGAAAGTAAAGCAAAAGGGAGAGAAAATAAATAAAAAGTGTTGTAACAAAGGAACGGCGGTGGTGAAGTAACTATACACGTCTTTTAAAAGCTATTTACCCTCGACAGGACAATGTTTCTTCGCCACGTTTACAGATTTTTTTTGTGTGGTATGCTCATTTTATATAACAATAATCATATAACAATTTCATTAATTGCCTCTACATTTTTATTTAAATGTATCATGATTGAAGGGAAAGCCTAATTGAAAAAGCTACGATAAATAGCTAAATATTATCATTTTTGGAAAATAGAAATGTAAATCCCAATCACATCAAATTTCCAACCCTTTGAAAGTCCCTCTTAAGTAATACAAAACATACCTTTCGAATTGTGAGAACCTTCGACACTAATAACTTAAATGATACGGGGAGTATATATTTTACTGACTTAAGTTGTAAATCATAGTTTATATCAGAATCTATACAATGGTTTGATACAGAATTATCATGAAGGGGATGGATCTCTACATTGGATTGTAACCAAATTAATGTAGCATTTTTAAGAGTGAGTTGTGTAATTGAAAAATTAAACATACAACAAGCGTATAAACGAGTTAGAAACAAGTGTTATTTTAAAACTGTGTATTAAACTGTTTTTAAAGATCTCATTTATTCATGCATTTATCTATTCATGCATTCATTCATTCGATCGTTGTAAATTTGTATTGCTCATATATCAATGCTTTACCAGTTTCAATTAATTTGACAACAGTACCTTTAATATTCGAAAGTGCTCTTGCTGTCCATATTCATTAACCTTTGTTTCGTATCAAGAAGTGAGTACTCATTTCATGACGAGTGTGGATAATGAAACAATAGTATTCATCACCTAGTTACTGATGCTGACAACCTAAGTCCGCCTCTGGAATAACTCCTTCCATTGTTTCGAGGCTTGCATTAATTCGCTGAAGAAATCATCACAGGAAACAATACCTCAACAACGAGGAGCCGTTTTATGTATAAACAATCCAAAGTGGAACAAACTAATCAAAGAAAAAGTATTGTGGAGCTTGTGGGTCAGAATGTGTGGAATTCTTCTTGTCATACTTGCCCTAAGCCTAGGAGTAAATGGTATTTTGAGTGATGAAAATGCCACATTTACTGCAGACGAATTAGATGAGAGATCTGCTAAAGGTAAGTTTTTCTTTGTTCAAGTCAGTATCAGCTACCTAAATTTCAAATGTTATATTATACATTTGTTTACAATAAGCTATGATATTGTAATATGCTTACCAAAAAAAGAAATTATCTGACTTTTATATGATGTATTTAATACTTTATTCTCGTCAAATTTTTGGAGTTGAATCTTTAAACAACATCGGATGAACAACACGGATTCTAGGCTACATAGGATCAGTGAAAGACATCTATCTAAAGTAAATTATATTTCTGAAGAAAAACAAGACAATTCGTAAGCTATTAATCGATGAGATTTGATTTCAAACTGCACTTTAGGCATGCTTAAACACTGCTATATAATATGAAACTATACATTATTGACAAAGAAAAAATAAATCTTATAATTAGTGTTTTTCTAATATAAACGTGATTCTTTTTCATCGCCCACATTTTTGTAATATTAAAGGAGTCTACAAATTTAAGGTAGAAATAAAAAAAAATGTATTTATGTATGAATATCTCAAATGAAGTGTCATTTACAAATGATTATATCACGAAATAGAGATTATCGTATTCTAAAGTAATGAAATATGAAACAAACCGCCTTAAGTATTACTCGTTTCAGAGATTTATATTTTTTCTTTTACAGATGGTGATTACATTGGTTGCTTTTCTCAAGGATGCTTAGACTTCGACTACGTCGTCAATATATCAGAGTCCATCACACCCGACTCCTGCACTGCAACATGTAAAGAACATGGGTTTCCATACGTTGCAATACACAACCGGACTGAATGTGCTTGCTCCTGTGAACAGACATGTAAAGACAATAAACTGGATGACAAAAGCTGTGGCCTGCCCTGCCGAGGGGACTTGACAATATTTTGTGGTGGTTATGATGGAGCCTCTATTTATGCCGGTAAGTAAAGGTTATATCTCACTTTCACCAACAGGGCCGATCCAACAAATAGCAGGCCTAACAAAAAGTATGGTATCGCAAATCGCCAAAATTCGGATTTTGAGTTGGTTTTTAGTGATATATTTTATAGAGTTGCCATAGTTTTGGTAATTAACCATATCCCCTTTCCTAATTGAAAAATACCTTAAGTTGTATAGGCAATACAAATAAGAGTAACATAAATACATTCATTTTTTATTTGAAGTAAACACATATATTAGTTTGTTTTTATTGTGTTAACAAAAATAGACTATATTTTCATACGATACTGACTCAGCGTTTTGATTACGTTGCTTCGTTTGTGGCTCTAAATTTTTCCTAGTTCGACAAGGAAATGCAAATGTTGAAGTGAACCGTCGATTTCTAGTAATCATTTCTGATGTGGCTGTTCCTGCGTCGCTCTCACTGCTTGAGTTATATTGGGCCGCTTCATAAAACGACGTCTCCGAAGACAGGCAACGGCTAACCAGTCAGAAGATTTCCAAATCAAAGAAGGCAATCAGAGTGCGCGAGACTCCTCAGGTACCCATGCACCAACGTAATGAAAACAAATCGAATCATGATCTATCGGCCGAAGACCAAAACAAAAATGTCCAAACAAATTCACGATAGCAGGTCAGTGCTCTCTAAACAAAAAATAGCTTGACAGGTGAGTTTCCCACTGCCTATAAACTACATAGGTGGGTGTGGAATTAATGTAAAATCTTTTTTTTTCTTCAGCCTTACATATAATTAAGAGTGTTGTTTATGAAGACTCCAATAGCACATATCATTTGAATAAAATGACGAACTATGACCTGCCATAGGATAGATACCGGGGAGACGCCAGAACATACATTCACGATTGGACTGCATTTCATTCGGAATACGAACATTTTCTCTAAAAGTCCCTTTTTTGGACTACTTTGAACGACGAGACAGACATGTTCTACTTGCCGGATAATACACAATTTGAATATGTATATATATATATATATATATAAATATATATATATACGAGTTTAATGTGTCTGTTACTTAAAGAATACAAGCTGGTAAGAAGATAAGAACAAATATATTTAGAGTTTTTCTTGGCATTTTGACGAATGGAGAAATAAATAATTACAAAACATCGGATACCTTGACTGCCTATCACGATTGCAAATGTTAGATTTCAATTACATCAACTTCCTAATTACCTAACTTTTTATTTTCTAATAGACTCATCTTTGGCTGTTCTTTGTTGCGATCTTGGCCCCCGTCTTACAAAGACTGCAACTGATATCAATCGGAGCTATGTACATAAGATATATAAGACTGTAAACTTGCGATTGATTCGGATAAATTGCAACTCTTTGTAAGACGGCCCCTAATATTTTAATTACGAGAAGATGGTAATTTATACACAAGGTGCCAAGAACTAAATAAAGCGGAAGGAAAAAAATGGCTTGAACTTAAGGTCAGCTTCATTTTATCAATCCAGTTGCCTACGAGAATCAAGTGGTCCCAGCTTTCATCCAATCGGAATGAGAGAATCCAGGTAATAAATGCAGTATAATGTCTTTACTTCCTATCGGACAATTTGTATACATAATAGAGAGAAAGATAGAAAAGACAGTATAAAGTGTGGGTGTTTTTGTGTGAGTGTTCTTGAGTGTGAGAACGCCCGCAGATTTGGCCAAAAACCGTTCTGGATGTCAGTATCACTCCGCTGTTACTATAGTAGCGACTCAATTTTGCACACGAACCGCAGATTCTCCGTCCGCGTTTAGCTTGCATAAACCATAGACGTACCACCACGGTTTATGCATAGACGTACCACCACCAGTGGTGGTACGTCTATGCATAAACTACCTACTCTCAGGCTGGCCGGTCGTAACGTACAATCGGACTGGCTGCTCTTCATACGATGACGTCACCGCGATAACGGCTTACTTGTCATCTGTTTACCCCCACATTCAGAGAGGGCTGCAAAATGAGGTCTTTATCTGCATATTTTACAATAACGAAATGAAACATATTAAAGTTGTGTGTGTATGTTTTTGTTTTATTCTACGTCCAATTAGCTTTCCATTGATATATAGTCGTATTTTCATGGGAGAAGGTCTTTAATGATGTTCGGTAAAAGAGTGATATTAGAGTACGTGACTGCACACACTTGATGCAATCAGAGCTATCCATCTCAATTGGCATACCTTATTCCCTACACCCTTTTCGAAAGTGAGCTGCTACGAAGATAGATTGTGGTTTCACACAAATTAGTAAAAAAACGTAATGACAGTTTTTAATGAAGTGCTTTGGTTCGTATCACGTGGTGGTTAAGAAACAAAGGTTTGATCGTTCTGCATCGCCATGTTTATAGAACTCTGACACACCTGAGTAACATGGTTCGTTGAGAAAGAATGGTTCCTTGTCTTAGAGAGTATATATAGCCTGCATGTCACTTCAAACCAATAACTTTGTTTTCTACAAGGTGAACAGCTGGCAATACGAAGTTCGATATGGATATAGGAATGTATGGAATACTGGTGCTCTGCTTACTTTTAAGACCGATGGCGTGCAGTAGTGATAATAAAACTACGGATTCTCAACCTTTAAATGGCTTGGGCGGTAGACATGCAATGGGTAAATTATTTTCTTTTTAATGCATTGATTCGAAATGTAGAATATCAATTTTATTACATTTGATTTTGATTCTCATCATCATCATACAGTGCATATCACCTTATGCGCTTCCATGGAACTTTGGATATTATCCCGGCTTCATCTGTTGCAGCTGCATACAAGAATAAATCAGACCTCTCCGCACTTCCAAAACCTTGGTTGAGTGCAGCTGCTGCACTCGACCAAAGACGCGAGTGCCCTGGCAGGAAATCGTACTCCGTACGTTGTGATATATACAGCCAGGTGACTTATCTTCTAGAAATCTGTACCCCCTATTACCATCTTCTTACACTGTACCCCCTTTTGTCATTTTCTTTCTTGTCAACATCACCAAACATTAATTATACCAACATGGCTTAAATTGTTAATGTAAATGTTTTACCTTTTTTAGATGGTGATTACATCGGTTGCTATCCTCCCGGTTGCTTGGATTTTGACTACCATGCAGTCCTCTCAAAAACAACAACACCAGACACTTGCACAGCAACATGTAAAGAGAATGGATTCGAAATTGCAGCATTGTACAACCGAACGGAATGTGCTTGCTCATGTGAGCAGAGATGTCCTGCCAAGCCGCTGCTTGACGCGCTGTGTGGCATACCATGCAGGCATGATTTGGAAAGATACTGCGGTGGTTTTACTGGAGTGTCACACTATGTTGGTAAGCATTCAATTTTAACATGAAAATGAAATGTCAATATTCAAATAAGTTCCAATGAAATAAAATGGAAGAATGAATGACTTCGTCAAAAGAACATAATCTCTGCTGATTTTGAGAATAGACGAAACAACAACTGTAAGATAGGGAAGCTATTAAATAGCAGTCTTGAACGCACTCACAATACTATACAGCTGATAATATCTTCCTATCATATGATGAACGAACAGATTAATTGTAAAAATTCTGCATATTCTTATATCAAATAATAGTAATAATAATATAGAGTATTTGTAATGCGCCAATTCCACATGACTAATGTGTTCGAGGCGCATGGAGAAGAAAAGCTATAAGTACACAAAAATACACACAAAATATACAACGACAATGTGAAAGTAAAACTAAATCTACTGGAAAGCCGCTTTGAACAAATGAGTTTTGAGGGCATGTTTAAAGCAATCTACACTTGAAATATAACGAATATGTTGTGGCAATAGATTCCATAGGTAGGGTCCAGCGTGTACAATTATCTTTGTTGATCATAAGGTCACGATGAATAGCCAACAATTATAGTAATTGTATTAGTAATAATAACAATAATGATAACATTATTAATAATACATGTACTTATCATCATCATTAATAACTTTATCATTGTTATTATTATCATTATTTTTATCATTATTATTTTACTACTTCTACTAATAATAAAAGTAATATTAATGATAAATGCAACAATAACAAAAGTGATAATAGATTATTACTACCAATAACAACTAATGTTATAATTTGTTGTTGTATTATCATTATCATTATTATTACTTCAGATTCTAGTCGTTAGTATTATAATTATCATCACCATTATTATTATTATTATTATTTCTATTATTAAAATCATTATTATTTATTTTGTTTATCGCACTAACAACAATTAAAATAATTATAGGTACGCTTGGATTGTGAAGACACTGTACTGGTCCAGTACAATTAATAAAATATTTTTTTTTTTATTTTTTTTTTAAAGAATGTTATTAAAATTAAAATTAATTCCAATGGTAATATCTGTTCATCCATTTAATTTGTTACTATATCACTTACTAATCATTTTTAATCATTGATTGATTCATTCTGTGATTTATTATATTCCTCACGTTTTAATGTCTATTTTGAGAGATATGTTTTATTGTGAAAAAGCATCCCAAAATATGATTATTAAATTTGTTCTATTGAATAACACCTCGATTTCAAGTTCACATCCAGGTGATTTATCAAATCAAAGTAATATCACTTTTCATTGTAGATAAAATAAAATAAAAACCTCGAGCAAGTCTATTCTATCTTCTTGTTTTTTGTCTTTTTGTCTTTTTGTATTCTTTTTCTATTAAAAAATGCAGTATAAATTTTCCTCGACTTGTTTTTCTTTTATTGTTAGCTCAATCAGTAATTCCTTATTTGCATTAAAAGGACACCTCTATAATATATTTCAAATATATACAAATCTATTGATATACAGAACAAAGAAAAACAATACCATACGCGTAGTACAAGAGATATATAGCATGTACACCATACATATAACGATAAACGAGAAAGAACAAAGATCCATTATGTAATAAATGCACACATAGACACAAAATTTAATAGGTTGGGTGCAATCAGAGCGTATATAAATATCAAACCCCTTTCTCGCATCATTTTCATTCTCTTGTCCTTGTAGTGAAATCGGTGAACGCGTCGAATAGCAAGTGCAGTGAAAGTACCACTGGTGAACATGATGGTATGTATTCGCCAAATACTGTATTTTCGTATCATACAAGAATTTAATCAAAATAAGTTTAAGTGTAAAATATTTATTAAGAACAAATTGCAGACATTTTTTTTCCATTTGAATTTTGCAACTTCAATAAGTTTATTCAACCCATTTGTTTTGTACAAAATGAATGCTTCCATTTTCACTTATAAAAAGAAAACCACAGAGTCTCTATATTTGAAATTTTGCACCTCCCTCCATGAACTAATTTTACTGTTGCTGCTACAAAGAAATATTTAATAAGTTTTTGAGGGCTAGCAAATCTGTGATTACTTCCTGTAATTATCTGATTGCGGACCTCTTCTGCAATACTGTCGGTCCAATATAATCATAGTAAAGACAGTTTATCATCTGTGGTTGATGTGTTGTGTATATTGGTGCCTTGCTTAAAGACTGTTGAAAATGAAAATACCAACGAATTTCCCAATCATTTCTTTCATTTTTGTTTTTATTTCTTCTTCCGCAATGATCGAAAGGAACAGGAAGACCACCGACTATTGATTTTAACACAATCTACATTGCAGCTGGGATAGGTTCGGCCGTCATCATAGTCCTAATCATCGTCTTCGCTTGTTTAAGGTATTTTAACTACTAACACGATCGCAAATACTTTTGAAAAATCAACCTAAGGAAGTACTAATAGCCTTGTCCATCACATTCCGAAATGTGCAAACATTAGAATGATTGATTTTTAATATTAGCGTCATGTAAACTTGATTTTAATACGATATACAACAAATTACTAACGTGTGGCGTCATACTTGCCAAGTTGCCATTATTACTGGTTCCGAACAATTTTCAACCCAACAATGGAGTGGGGATCACACCAGACCCAAACACTGAATTTGCCCTGCTCCAGTCTGCTGCTTTAATGATTACGCGGCAAACCTCATGCTCAGCTCTGTTTTTTTCTTCAAACCAGTAACTGGGACGACGAGCCAATATGACGTTAGCACTTCGGTACTCATAATGCTATTGAAATACATCCTCACAAAATTGTATTCCTTATCTTGCAAAACATGACTCCTTCCTCTTCTTCCTGTTCTCCGCTCTATTCTTCTGTTGTCTTTCATAAATTTCAGAAAGAGTGACCGTCGGGTGGTCTACTCACCTCGCAATCATTCCCGTAGATGGCGTGCTCATGCTCCATCCCAAGATAGCGTAGAGCGCCCTCCCAATGACCCACATACAACCAGCCATGTGCCTCAGCTTCCTCCACGCAATATGGTGCCCTCTGGTGTCGAGTCAACATCACAAACACAGATTCGAAGTGACGGAGAACCCGTCATCGCGGAAGACATCATGTATAGCATGCCGGTGGTGGAATCCAATTTCTACCATGTCCTGACTAAAGAGGATGGCGTGGAGACGCGTAGTCAAGGTCTCTCATTAGCCACTGAAAATGCGTTTGCGTTTGCTGACTGCCGGTCTTACATGGACAGTTTCGAGGGTTCGGCTGCTTTCATGCACAGACAGGCAGATACGCCTCGATATCCTGAAAACAACGAAGAGGTCGAGCATGAAATGGTAAATAATGAACTCTACGCAATATCGAAGAAATAATTTTGTGTTCAACGTTTGGAAATTTATTTAAAGGACGTTGACATCATTATATACAACTAAATGACTAAAAAACGCACCTTCATTTTTTGGATTTCTCAAGAGAGTTAGCCCTTGTACCGATAATCGACTGTAAGTTCCCAATTAAAAATGAAAAAAGTGACACATTTGGACGGGAGAGCCGCAGGGGGTCTCTATGATTTATACATAATTATAGTTTTGATTTCAACATCTCTTGTTTGACCTGAGATTGATGGGGTTCATTTCCTGAATCCCCCATTGTTCTTGTTTAGTCCCTTCAAAAAGAAAACTTGTAAATATTTGTAGTGATATTGGTAGTTTTTGGTTGTTAACTGAATGTGTTATATCCGTACACATATGAATGTTTTAGACAATTTTCGCGAGATGTATGCTTGATATTTGGTTTAAATGCACTTGATTTCAAATATACGATGTCTTGTAATTATTATTTTTTCCGTTCCGTTAAAAATTATATTCCATTCTTAATCCATCTGCTTCAATAAATTATATAAGACAATCAAGTCGGAGGAAAATTGAAACATTTTATAATGGTTTTCAAAAAAACAAAAAAAAATAACATGATTTTCAATCCCCCCCCTCAAAAGAATTAAGACAAGTAAAGCAACTCCGTGCCGTTTTCCTTTAAAGAGATTATTGATGCTTAATGTTTTACCCGCCGGTTGAGACCCGCATTTGTATATATACATACATGTCTTAGGCCTATTCCATTTATTATTCTGACTTTTGGTATACATGTTCTAAAGACAGCAATGACGAGCGCTTACTATCGCCATTACCATAGACTATTTTGTTAAAGATAATATGTACAATGATTGTTTGCGTCTACGATTGTTTTTCCGTATCATAATATGTATTTAATTCTGGAAATCATATTAAAAAACAGAACAAAATTGTACTCCATATTTAAGAACTTGTATAATCATTTTAATGTCATATACAAGCAGTAACTTCTAACTAGGATATATAATATTGTAAAGGTATTTTGAAGGAGAAAAGTGTAAATATTTAGTTAAAGAAGTATTTGAATCATAAAAGTATACACCATAATTATGTTGATATATACCATGATATAGTACTGCATCATTAACACAAATATTATCTGATCATGCACAGAAGTATACGATATACAATATAATGAAATATAACATAATAATACCATTGAATCTTATATTGAAGTATACGAAATTTGTTGAAGTATAACATAATATCATATTGGATCTTAAGATAGAAGTATACGCAAAAGTAAGAACTACAATATGATATGGTATTGGACCACACACATTACTTTAATCAATAAATGGACAATAAAGCTTACAAAGGTCAGTTTCTTTTCATTGTCTTCGTGTCCTTTATCTCAATAATGGTAGAGTTTCTATACATGGATTCAAAACAGTTTGCGCACCATATCCGTTTAAAGCTACGCGCACTTGAAAGGTACCACGTGGCTCACACAAAGGGCGTCGGCAAGTTATTGTTTTTTTCTTCAAGATGCCGCCAAAGCGCGCTGTCACTGAAGACTATAAACCATTTATATCGTCCTACGTGCGATAAAATTTCTTATTTTAATTGGCTACTGTATTTCTCCTTCACATGACACTTCAGAGAATAATCACTTGTAGCATGTATGGTGAGTACCAACATGTAATCCAAACGTGATCAACACGAGTAGCTGCAAAAAAGGAAATAGAAAACGTGTGAAATATACTTAAATCATTTCTTCATGAAAGGGTGCGTTAACTAGTCTTCTACATCAGTCGTTTATCATAGAATTTAGGGAATAGAAATTTAAGTCGTTTAAAATAAATAATAACAATTGAAACAGATTGAGCATTAAATAAAACTAGTTTTTACGTAGTTATGCAGATCAGGCGCTTCTAAGATTTAAATCAATACATAACATGAAACACAGTCAAATGGAATATCGAAGGAGAAAAACTGATGGTGATTAAAGCTTTACGTATTAAGGATATGAGCGCATTGAATTTGTTTTGAACCCCAATTTGTTTTGGGAATATTAAAAAAATCAAATGAAAAAAGCATGTGCACCCCTACAGTTTTTCTCCATCAATTTATTTCTGTAATCAAATCAAATTTAATGTAAGGCTTAATGAATGCATAAACGTGTGTCTGATTGAATTAGAAGAAGTAAAAGGGCGACTAGTATTTATTTGTAATTTCATTTGTAATGACTATTAATTATGCAAGACTAGTTAACATTAACATCTTAATTCCATACATTTTAAGAAATTGATATTTTTTTTGTTATTTTGATAAATAAACGACTGACATGCAAGACTAGTTAAACACCATTATTTGATATTTTTTAATTTCTCAATAATTTTTTCGATTGTGTTTTATGTTATGTATTGACTAAATTTGTATAAACATCTCATCTGCAAGACTACTTAAAAGTATTTTTATTTCCTTAAACTATATTATAAACGACTGATGTGGAAGACTAGTGAAGGCACCATTTCGAAAAAAGCCTCCCTCCCCCCTCCGCCTATCTTTTACTTTACAAGAAGCACTATCTGAAAACCCCCTCTCAGGTGACATCTCTATATCTGCACTGTTAGTTCTCGCATCGAGTCATCTGTGTGCGAGGTGGGAATTAGGTGTAGGGTTACACACTGCTAGCATTTGTTTTCCTTCGATAAAATGAAGAACACAATAAAAATACAAAATACAAACATAAATAAGTTGACAGTGAGTAGGCGCTGTAGAATATACAGTACGCTAGGGCAGAAAGTTGAACAGTTCAGCATTGCTTTTAAAGCTACAGTGAAAACCTGGGTATTAGCAAATTACAAAACGATGGACAAGCGATAAGGTCATTAGTTTGCAGGCACAGACTCAATAAGACACTTAAACAAAAATGCCAAAAAGCCATGAGTCGTACCTCATTTTAATGATGTTCGATAAAATGTAGACTGGATGAATTCAGAGCTATTAGTATCAATTAGCATACGTTACTCACTACACCCTTGTCGAAAGTGAGGTACTTAGCAAAGATAAATTGTGGTTTCGCACTATAAATAAGAAAAACAATATAATGACAGTTTTGAATAAAATGCATTGATTCGTATCACGTGATGGATAAGAAACAAAGGTCGTATCTTTCTGCATCACCATGTTTTTAGAGCTTTGACAAACCCGAGTCACATGCGGGGTAACACGGTCCTCAACGGCTCCTTGTTTTGGTTACTACTACACACACTTGTCCGTCATACAAATAACTTTGTTTTTTACAAAGTGAACAGCTGGCAATACGAAGTTCGGTATAGATTTATATAGGGATGTATGGAATACTGGTGCTCTGCTTACTTTTAAGACCGATGGCTTTCAGTAGTGATAATAACTCCCCGGATATTCAACCTTCCAACGACGCACCCGAGAGACGTGCAAGAGGTAAAGTCATTTTTTTTATATGCGTCGCTTTGAAATGCAGATTGTCGTTTTATCGCATTTTATTTGATGTCATAATATGGTATCATATCAGCATCATCCTTATCTTCTTCATGCAATGCACATCACATTCTGCGGTAAAAACGTACGTTGGATGTTATGCCGGCTGTTAGCCCCTGCAACCGATGTGCTAAGTGCGTACAAGGAAATACATCGTATTCTTCCGCACTTACAACACCTGGGTTGAGTGCAGCAATGTAGACGTAATGTCCTGTCAAAGGACGCGAGTGCCCTGGCAGGAAAACGAACTCAATAACTTGTGATAAAGAGTCATTATAAGTGGTTTATCAGATATGGCACAAGGGGCAAAGAACACGGACAACTATATCGGCCTAAATGCAAAACCACACGTGGTCAATTTTCAATATCATTTATGGGCGTGTAAATATGGAATACTCACTCACTATACGATATGATTTAAGAGCAATGAGATCTAAAAATATTTTTCGGTATTGGTTAATGAAACATCTAAATACTTTGACTTTAATAAAAAAAAAGTTAAGACTTCTTGAAATGGCAAAAAGAAATCTCAGATTAGAGAATTTCTAAAAAGATAATCACATTAGATAATGATTATTTTTGTTGTTCTGATACGGAAGTCGACATACATTTTACTTTAATACATGTATATACAAATTATTAAGTAAGGAATACTTCTAAATTACTATTTTCCTTGTTTACTTTTATTATATAGTTTATGTTACATGTACATTATATATATATATATATATATATACAGTGGCGTACGCACGATTTTTTCAAGGGGGTGGTTTTAAAATCTGGCCGAAAATTTCGCAACGACTCAGCCAGCCGCTGAATAAGCGGGGGGGGGGGGGGGGTAAGGTCTTTTTTTTTTTAGGTCAGTCATTGGTATACTTTTATTTTTTATTTTTTTATTTTTAATTAAAAAAAAACTCAAAAAAAAAACTCAAGGGGGGAGGGGGGGGGGGGGGGGGGGGTTAACCCCACCCCCCCGCGTACGTGCCTGTATATATATATATATATATAGTAAACAATTCCAGCAAAAATCTTGTGTACTTGAATGTGCCAATTTCCTGTACCCCTTCAAAAACAAAAGTCTACACAAAATCTTTTATTTCATTTGTATATAACATGCTTTGTAAAACAAGGTTTATCTTATTCATGCATGTGTAATGTTATTTATCTTGTGTCATATTTTTATATTTTATGTAATCATGATTGATGTATAATTATGTTTTTAATACTTGTTATCATGTGTGTTTAAGTAATAAACTCAACTCTAATTCAAACTCAAACTGAAACCCACCCGAACACGTTACATTACTATCATCTTCTTTTTCATCACCATCACCAAACATCAATTACAACTACACGACCATTATTCATTTCATTGTTGTATCTTTTTCCAGATGGTGTGTTCATCGGTTGCTATCCTCCAGAATGCTTGAAAGTAGGCTATTATGGAGTTCTCTTAGAATCAACAACTCCAGACTCTTGCACAGCAGCATGTAAAGAAAATGGATTCCAACTTGCAGCATTGTACAACCGGACAGAATGTGCATGCTCATGTGAGCAGACATGTCATGAAAAGCTGCAGCCGCCGCCGGACAAGCCTTACCAAGTATTCTGTGGCTTACCATGCAAAAATCACTCTAACATGTTCTGCGGTGGTTATATTGGAGCGTCATTTTATATTGGTAAGCCTTCCATCCTGACATGCAGATTGAATATGAAGATTTTAGGAGTTTTATGAAATAAGTAATAGAAGTTTGACTGACTTCATGAGAATAACATCAGCTTTGCTCACTTTGAGAATAAACACAACATGTGAATGTAATATCGGGATTTATTAGTAATCTAGATGATGAACGGATGTAAAAATCAATTGTAAGAACTATGCATATTCTAATTTGATATACTTCAGCAATCGTGTTTGTTGGTAGTAATTTAAGGATAACATTAACACAATTATTGTTATAATAATACTAAAAAGTAATAATAGTAATATCATAATAACAATGACAATATTAATAACAGTATAAATTATTCAAATAATACATCTACTACTAGTAATACGACTACTACTAATATTACTTCTGCTATTTCTACTACTACTACTAATAATAATAACAATGATAATAGTTTTAATACTAATACTACTATTTAGGCTAATAATACTACTACTCCTACTACTAATACTACTACTACTAATAATAATAATTATACGAATAATAGTTATTATCATTATAATTTAAGTGAGCGCTGAAAACTGACCTTTTTGATGAATGTTTCGAGTAATTATTATGTAAACGTACATTTTTACATTGTAACACGCTTTGAGAGGGCCTTTGGTCCTGGAATGCGCTATAAAAGAACGAACTATTATTATTATCAATATATTTAGTAGTAGTAGTAGAGGTAGTAGTAGCGGAAATAATATTGATGATAACTTATTACTACCAACTACTAATGTTATAATTATATATTGCTGTTGTTATTGTTAATGTTGTTATTATTAATATTACTAGTATTTTCATTATCATTGATATTCTTATAATTAATATTAGTATTGTTGTTATTATCATTAGTAGTATAACTATTATAATTACCATTATTATTATTATTTGTTATATCAATATTATTGTTATCATTATAATGACAATAATTAGAGGTACGCTTATGAAAATTGTACACATATCCGATACATTCAATATCTATATCCAACAATTGTTGACAGGGGAATTCCTATATATTGGTATTATCTGTGTAATCATTGAATGGTTTTTATATAATTAACGAATCATCATTTTTGTTGTTAATTATCATATATATATATATATTCATTCATCCTTTTCAGTTATTATATTCATTCATGTTTGCATTTCTTTTTTAATGAGAGACTTTTATAGTAAAAAATGATCCAAAATGTAATCATCATATTTTTCTTCCCACAGCATTCCTACTCTAAAATCACTGTAACTCCCTTTTTGTTGCATGCTTTTACCTATACATTACTTGTTCTCTCCGACTTTCTTTTTTATTGTTATTTGATCAATGTATTCCTTATTTACATTAACAGGACAAATCTCAATTCTCCAATATTTCAAATATATATGTATACACATGTATATATAGAAAGAGAACAAAGACAAGCAATACAATTCACGTAGTGCATGCGATATATGACACGTACAACGTTCACATACAAATACAAGGAGGGAATATGAACAAAGAACAAAGATTCACTCAAATATTATAAATAAAAACAAAGAAAAAGAACAAAAAAGAGATATGTTCGGTGAAATCAAAGTGTACATGGATATTAAACACTTTTCTCGCATCACTTTTATTGTTTTCTCGTCGTAGTTAAATCGGTCAAGAAATCGAACAGGAAATGCAGTGAAAATACAACTGGTGCGAATGATGGTATGTGAGCGCCTTATTCTTTGTTTTTGTATCATACAATAATTTTATCGAAAAGCGTTAAGTGTTTAATACAGGTCATTTTCCGTTCAAATGTGGATTTTGCAGCCGGCACTACTTCTAAAGATTCACCCCATTGTTGGTGTACACATTAAGGCCTTCACTGCTCACTCATAGAGAGAAAACCACTTAGTTCTGAAATTATGCATGAACCCATTTCGCTGCTACATATAAATATTGTAATAAGTTTTTTTAAGGCGTTCCAAATCTCTTATAAGGGGCTTGAGGGTAAATGTGTTTTTCCTGAAATCCTATCATTGCTGACCTCTTCTGAAATACTGTCATTCCAATATCAAATTATTAAAAAAATTGCCTTTATTCCATAAGTAATGCATCAATTGGTTCCTTCCAAAAAGACTGTGGACAATGAAAATATATAAAATGAATTCTCAAACAATTTTGTGTTTGTTTTTGCTTCATCTCTTCTTCCGTAAGCACCGGGAGGGGCAGTAGAACCATCTGTTTTTATCGAAATTTATATTGCTGCTGGGATTGGTTCAGCCGTCATCCTAGTCCTAATCATCCTCTTCGCTTGTTTAAGGTATTTCCACTACTTACACGACCGTAAAGACTTTCAAAAAATCAACATAAGGAAATTCCAATATCCTTTTTAAATGTGCAAACATTAGAACCACTTATTACGTCATGCGAAAAATATTTATATGGGATATACCCGAGAGAACCGAAGTGTGACGTCATACTTGCAAAGTTGTCAAGGTTGATGGTTCCACGCAAGTTTGTACTAAAAAATGGTTTGGAGATCACACAGGCATCAATTACTAATAATCATATACGTTACAATATGCATGTTATGTCATGTATATAATAGGGTATATGCCTAAACGTCGTAAATCAAGCAAGTGGCTACAGTATTTACATTCAAAATTGAAGTTCTTATTTAATACATTTAACTGTCAGGGATTCGACCTTGTCATTTATAAAAATAAAAAAAAAATTTCCACCTGTTTTGCAAATTAGACCCTTAACGCTTCCCCCTTTTCTCCCACCCCCCCCCCCCTTCTCGGGTCGTCTACTCACCTCGCAACCATTCCCGTATATGTCGTGCTCGTGCTTCATCCCAAGTAACCGAAGAGCGCCCTCACAATGACCCATATGATAAACGTGTTCAAGACAGAGATTCTCGAGTTGCATCAGTAACGAAATACCAGCCAATGAATGGATTGCCGAGGCTTCCAAACATTCCTCAACCAGATGCAGCAGCAACGTCAGGTACAGAATTGAAAGATGTCATCTACGAAGAGACTGACCTAGGCGAAAGCTCTGTACATACAGCAGGTACTGTACTAGCCCACGAGTATCTGGTCTTGGGTCAGGAGGTTCCTCCAAGGAAGAGATCATCTGACGAGTACCACGAGTTTAACTACCCTGAGATAATCCAACGTAAAACCAAAGATCCAGTTAGGGCGAGCAGAGTAGGTGACGATGGGTACCTGACTGCTGAACCTGATTTTCAAGGCTTGCCAAATCCTGGATCAAAGGTGTATTACTCTTCACATTTAACGAAATGGCAAGCCAAAGGGAAAACAGAGACTTCACCAACCCCTAAGAGTAAAGTTTATTATTCTTCCCGTATACCTAGCTCAGTCCACCAGGGTGAAAGTGGGTCTTCAAGAAGATCTGGCACCAAATCTCTCTCTGCACACATATCCGGACCTGTTCACCGAGATGACTTGGGGCTTTCAACGGGCCCTGCAGCCCCCAACGTGTACTATTCAACGCGTTTACGCCGTTCGGTAAATCAAGGTTCAGAAATATCCTTCGAAAATGATAACAGGGAGGATGACGGTTACATTCAGATAGAGGAGAACTGATATGTTTGATATCATACATAGCTGCAGTTATCAATACGATTAAACTTATTTATGTTAAAATAATCATGTTGCGTCATATTGCATGAAAATGGAATCACTCAAATCATATAATAATCTTTGTGCTTGTACATTTAACTTAATACACTAAGTGTTCAAACAATATAAATACCGAGTGAATCGGATTTTACGATGTTGAATGTGGACAACTCGATCTAATCCGCATAAACATAAATAACTGATGTCGAATGATGGGTGTCTTTTTCGTATATTTTTACATATGAAGAAAAACAATATCCATCAGTAGTTACGGAGATTACAGCCAAGCATTACTATTTTCATATTATGTTTACGTCACTTAATCTCCAAAAGATCAGACATGAAAACATGATCCACTTCATCATTAGCCGCCTTGCAATGTCTTTGAAATGCCCACAAGCATGCATCTACCCCCTTTCCAGACAAAGAGCCCCTTTTCTATAAAATGCTTTATTTCAATACGTGACACCACTAAAATTATAATTCTATACATTGCCATTTTTCACTTATGTATATTGTGTTTTCTTGTCGTTCTTGTTGACTGTCGTGCACGGCGTCACTATGACTTTGCTACATGGTGTGATAATGTCAAACAATGTAAAATGTATATTGAAATTTTGTAATAATCAATTTTTGGTTCCAAAGTCATTCAATGTAACATTGACCTTGTTGTTTATTTATGTCGTTGTTATTATGTACACCATTTATTCAATTAGTCTCATACGTTTTGATACTAGCACAGGGAAGCAAGATATAGGAAAATTTACAAAGTGTCATGTAAGATAAAAATGTGAACAAGGGAGCTATAGCAACCTACGGTTACATTTCTTTTTATTGAAAGGTCGTCAACTTAAACCAAAATGACAGATTGGAAATACAAAACCAAAAGACAAAGCAATGTTGAAACCAGTTAATCAGTAAGCTGATAAATGTCACTGATAATAGACCTCGAGCATGTCGAGTTTGTGGAACTAATTATAATACTAATTTAGTTGTGGTCGGACGCAATGATTTAGTCACGACAAAGGTTTTTACGAAAATGTCGCACTGTAGGAATCTCACAGTTTCACACGTGTTCCTTCATTTCTCATCCATTCCATATATTTTCGTAATCCTCATTCCGTGATAACTGTAAACGAACAAGAGCGCAATAAAATGCAATTATGTAAACACGCTATGAAATAGATGCCTAACTATTGTTACTAACACCAATACTGCAAAAAGCAAAGTTTAAATGTTCATTGATAGTAATCAGGTTCTACAAGTACTTTCCCAAATGTGATGCATTATTCGGTACATGTGTGAACCTTCTTATCACAATGCAAATGAACATTAATTACAATTAAGTTTTATTGTCAGGGCTCTCCCGTCAAGTAAGACAAATTAAAAGTATCACTTTCACTGTCCATTTTTCTATTTATGCCAGCCACTGCATGCATGATGTATGCATATATTACACATTTTCCCCCAAAAAAAGATACATTATTGGCCAGCCATGATTAGAATATATTATCATATATATTGGCAGGAATATATTATCATAGGAATGTTATCATATCTTAAACAGATTTACAAACATTCTAAGGCCTATGTTTTGTGTTGTGTCATTAAGTTTTCTTTTCTTTTTCACCATAACTCGTATTATCAGAATGAACGCAATTTATTTCGATTCATCTTACATTCAATTAACATGGAGTATAGCAAAGAATTATAATATTGGATTCTCACAAGAAGTGTGATGATTTTAATTGTGTATTGAACGATAAAAAAATTTGAATCATAAGTATTCGCAAACAAAAGCGAAAATGGCGAAAAGGAATACAAATTGTTAGAATAAAAATGACAGATTTCATATCCCCAAGCGATTGGATGAATGTATAACATGAGATGTTGCTCGGTTTAAAATAAAAATGAAAGCCAATGTCATATTCGCGATGTAAATCATATTGATTAATCAGGCTCAGGCACTAAAGCAAGCCCCGACGAAGCTTTACACGTGCGTCTATGAACACTTTTTATCCAAAGGAGGGGAAGGGGGCGCAAGGGCCGGTTGTGCCCCCTGGATTATCCAATGCTAAAGTTTACAAATCATTCGAGTTTGACCAGTATAACACTAAATAAAGAACACAATTATTTACGGACTTGCTGGTGAAGAAATGTGATTATTTAGTTATTAAAAAAAAAAATATATTTGCATTTAAGTGTCAGTGTGTACAAGTGTATTGCAATGCGTAAATGCGCGTGGGAGAGTGTGGAGAGTGTGTACCATTCGTGTTCATTGTTTCAATCGTGTGCGGTAGAGGGTGTATGAGTGGGTTAGTTGTGCGTTTATGGATACAGATGAGTGTGCGCATTATGCATTGCATCTGGGTTATGTGTACTTGTTGATAATAAACATTTCAGACTTAATACATGTTGAAGCATATACAAAGTAGTAACATAATAAAACATCCATTCATAACGTGCAAACACTATGCAAACATATAATATTGCGCCGCTCTGTTTCACCCAAAATAACGATGCGGGTTATAGTTAAAACTTGATACTAATGATCATATTAGTCGAATCACGAACCCCACTTTCCCAAAAGTTCTATCCAGCTTTATGATCATCAATGGTTAAGATCTGGGATTGCGATTCCCCTGAACGAAATTTGTAGTGAGGCTATCTTTTACATTTAGCATTAATTTTGTTGTCTTGGTATCGACTCAGTGTTTATTCTACATATTGATTAAATTAATCAAATCAAACGCCTTTCAATATATCAGACAAATTCTCAAATCGCAAGGACATATTATGTATGCCAAATGATGTTAGTTATTGTATTTCTCTTTCAATTGCATATTTACTATTCATTATTCATTACACTGACTGTTTTTGCCAATTATAACTCACGTGGCTCGTGAGTTAAGTATTTTTGCTGAGACAACACATTTTCACGGTGAAATTCCCAATTATGTTGAACAAACGTTACAAAAAAAGTGACAGAATTTGATTATATATATTCTATATGTTTGATTCACACTTTACAAGTAGCTACAATGCTCAAGATAATTTATTTAGTATACTGTAATCGAAGAAGGTATCTCCAAACATGTATTTATACATATAAATGCATCTAACAACGTCATTAGACGGATATAGTCCAGCCTCTGTACCGTTTTCGTGTAGCGCACCCAATCAACTGATAAAATAATACCCCTCGACGTTGAAAGTAGACCTAGCCATTCCTCTCAATCTGCAGAAATTTGGGGATTGCGCGATCCGTGCAAAGACCGCGCTGTGTGTGGGATCAATGTGTGTGATAGAAGAATAAAAACAAAGAACGGACTGAATCTGTGGACGGAAATTTGGGGATTGCGCGATCAGTGGAGAGACCGCGCTGTGTGTGGGATCAATGCGTGTGATAGAAGAATAAAAACAAAGAACGGACTGAATCTGGACTAATATATGTAATGAAAAAAAAAAGGTCATTAAGTAGACATGGTAATTAGCAGGACATTTCCGTTTCCTGTTAACGATAATAATTGTTAATAATTACTGCCCAACCTCTACGTACGTTTGCAGGCAGAGGAAACTTTAAAGACCTCCAATAATCACTAGGTTTAATAATTAGTTAGATTGTTTTGAATTTAGCGTATTAGGGCTAGGGTTAGGTTTAGAGTAATATACCAGTTTGTATGATGTCCTTTTAATGTACCATGTAGGGTAATATATAACTGTCCTGTTGATACAACATATATATGCAATGTTACAATGTTGCAATGTGTACACTGATATGTAATGTTTTCCTTTGCCGAATAAATAATAATAATAATAATAACTAGAAATGCAATCGTGTCACAACGATGTGCGTGCAATGACGCCATGTTTCTACGTGTCAAACGAAAGAGCTTCTCTCGCCCTATCCAGAGCAATTTGTACGAAGTCTGTAGCTTCTGTGATATTGGAGATAGGTAGGGCGAAAGAAAGACCTCAACAGTGACCTTGATGGGATGGTAGTGACTATGCCTACGAAGTTTGAAAAAAATTGGGATGAGGAAAGAACGTAGAAAGGGCTCGCAAGCACTGCGTGCAAAAACC
This sequence comes from Strongylocentrotus droebachiensis, assembly GCA_035222895.1. Taxonomy (NCBI): domain Eukaryota; kingdom Metazoa; phylum Echinodermata; class Echinoidea; order Camarodonta; family Strongylocentrotidae; genus Strongylocentrotus; species Strongylocentrotus droebachiensis. Next base: position 11,536 of record JAVYIG010009398.1, on the reverse strand, counting down.
AAGGGGATTTGGTGCATGTTCGTCATTGCAATCAAGATCGTTCTGGGCGTCAAAAGCGTGAACCCGATATATGCCCCAGAGACAATGCGTGTAATGCATGAGCGGAAAACGTACAGGATCTGTATTATGACCGGAGTTAAACTGTTTTTTTTTCTCTCTCTTTATGTCTCTTTATGGGCCGTATTTGGTATCATTAGAAAGAAAATTTCATGATTGTTATTGTAAACTACTCTCTTTTTTCTATGATAATTCTATCGAAACACGTGATGTAAAATAGATTTATAGGACAAAATGGCGTCTTAAATGGCCCCCTTGACCAATTTCAAAAATCCGGCCATGAGGTGCCCTGCGTATTGGAATTCGGCATGTCACTGCAAATTTTCAAGGAAAAAAAAGGACGTTTAAGGGGCGAAAAGCAGTCTGAAAAAATGACGTCGTAGCCGATACGTGTTAGATTCGGGCGGAAACTCGGCGGAATTCGTGTAGTGACCTTTGTTCAAATGCGATTTATTCATGATTTTCTGTGTGAACATATACTATACTTGGTATCATTCGAAAGGGCACTTCATTGCGGTTAGTTTGACACCATTGTTATCTGCGCGCAATGTATTGCACGCATTAAACGCGCTATTACGTAATGCATAGTAAATTCATCATTTTTGGCGATAACTTTGCGCTGACATATTCGAATTTTACTAAACTTAGCAGACAGTTGTGACGTATATGGATACATATGTCTGTCAAGTTTCATTGATGTAGGTATAAAGATCGTTAATTTAGAGCAATTTGAAGTTATATCTCAATTTTCTTGAAAATGGCGAATTTGGAGGGCATTTTTCGCAAAGTCGGTCAGTGTTAGGGTATATAATTTTGTATATGGCTGGAAAGGGCATGTGTTCAAGTATCTAAATCCAAAAAAAGGTACGGGTCTGCCAAGCCATAATGGAGATACGGCCACAGAAAGAAAGCCAATGCCCAGAACTTTAGAGGGCGCTATTTATGTTTTGCAAAACCATTGGAGCGTGAAATTTGGCATGGCTATGTGCAATTATGAGATGAAGATACTGTAAGATTTAAATACAAAACGGAATTTATATGAGAAAGTTATGGCAGTTTTAGATTATTTAGGGGTCAATTTTTCAAGAATTTGAGAGATTGTTGACGGAGACGGTTTCAGATTTGAATTTTGAGTATGAAGATGGCATTTTGAAGGGCAGGTTATACGTCGCAGATGAAAGAACATCTCTTAGACTTTCTAGAGGAATTTTTTAAAAGTTTGTAGGATCTAGGATTGTGGAGATAGGAAGGAAGATAGAAAGGCCTTAAAATGGACCAGAAACGGACAAAATGGCGCCTGGACGGTCATGCATTAGTGATTTCGAAAATCGAAAATGTAGGTGACCTTGATGAGATGCTAGAGATGATGCCTACGAAATTTGAAAGGAAAAGGACTTAAGGAGAGTACCTTACTAGGAATCACAAGCACTACGTGCAAAACGAATGGGATTTTTGGACGATAAGGAAAACAAGAATATTAATGGGGCAGAATGTGAACGAAAACAAGGCAATGACGAAGGTCGTCATTGCAATAATGTTGGATAGCCGAAGAAAAAAAGGCATTAGGATGATTGATGATCTACCCTACTTTTGTATGCATAGAATAGACATAATATGTTGGAGTTATTCTTTTTGAAGAGGCCTTTTCTTCTTTAATGTTAACATTACCCATTAATCAATATCCTAGTCATGTACATAATGCCCATTCGTTGTAATAACTAGGTTTAATCATTATTTTAATTAGTTTAATTAGTTAAATTAGTTAAATTAGTTAATTTAGTTGAATTAATATAATTGGTTAGATTGTATTGAATTTAGGGAAAGGACTAGGGTTGGGGTTAGGGTAATATACCAGTTTGTATGATGTCCTTTTAATGACCATTCATTAGAATGACTAGGTTTAATCATTAGTTTAATTAGTTTAATTAGTTACATTGTATTGAATTTAGGGTAAGGACTAGGGTTAGGGTTAGGGTAATATACCAGTTTGTATGATGTCCTTTTGTTGACTGTCCTGTTAATACAACATGAGGGTGGGGTGGGCCTGTCAAGAATACCCCCCACGTATCCTCTGCGTGTCGTAAAAGGCGACTAAAAGGGGACCATTCAACATCAGGGGGCTGGTGGTGGTACTGGGTGGCACCAGTAGGACCAATACAAACTTGCATCCCCTAAGACGTTGAATTGGGAAGGCGATTTTAGGCCGCCCTTAAATAAGCCTAGCTTGCTCTGCATTGGGCAGCAGCGATGCAGTAGAAGTGTTTCGGCGGAAGATCCTTTTAGGACAACGGTGAACCTCTGATAATGACTGGCGTGCTGGATAATCCCAGATACGGCAGAACTACTGCGGTGAAGAAGGCAACGGAAAACCACTTCACTATTTTCTTCCAAGAACAATCATGATGAACCACAACTCTAAAGCAAAAGCCAAAGGCGTGAAGGGGGCTCGTCTACCTCAAGGTACAAGCACCTCGCCCGGTAGGGTGTCCCATGGGCGACAGGTGGGCCCCGACCGTCAGCCAGCTACTGTTCGCAATAGGAATACCATCAGAGTTGGAACATGGAATGTGAGAACACTGTATCAGAGCGGCAAGCTGGAAAATGTTAAACAAGAGATGATGAGGCTAAATGTCAACATATTAGGACTAAATGAAACAAGATGGCTGAATAACGGCGAGTTTGTGATAGATGAGTACAGATTGATTTATGCAGGAGGTGAAAAGCATGAAAGAGGTGTGGGGTTACTGCTGGATCCAGATATCTCAAAGAGTGTGTTGGGACACTGGTGTGTAAGTGATAGGGTGCTCCTAGTGAAATTACAGGGACACCCTTTTAACATCTCAATCATAGTGGTTTATGCACCAACGGCAGATAGTGCTGACGAAGTTATTGACACCTTTTATGATTCCTTAGATAAATATAAATCTCAGTGCAAATCGAATGACATTGTCATTGTCCTGGGAGACCTGAACGCTAAAGTCGGTCAAGGTATAGAGGGCAAAGCAGTAGGTCCGCATGGAATTGGTGAAAGGAATGAACGAGGGGACAGATGGGTTCAGTGGTGTGAGGGGGAGAACATGGCCATCACTAATACTTGGTTCAAAGAACACCCTAGACGAGTATACACTTGGAAGAGTCCTGGCGACATCGTCAGAAACCAGATAAACTATATTGCCATAAATAGTAGATTTAAAAGAGCAGTGAAACAATCAAAAACATATCCAGGGGCTGACTGCGGAAGTGATCATGTGCCGGTAATATGTACACTTCAGTGCAAATTAAAGAAACTCAAGAGACCAAAAGTTGTGAACATATTGGATTTTAAACAGTTGAGTAAACCGGACATACGTCAAGAATTTACTGTACAAGTAAAGAATAGGTTTGAGTTGCTCATAGATGAAGGTGAAGAAAACACGTGGCAGACGATGAGAAATATTCTGGTAGAAACAGCGGAAGAGTATGTGCCGACGAAAGAGAGAAAAAGAAGGAACAAATGGATGACAGAGGAGATTCTTTTAATGATGAAAGATAGACAGAAAATTGGAAATAGACAATGCAAGAAATATAGGGACCTAGACAAACAAATTAGGCAAAAATGTAATGAGGCAAAAGAGAGCTGGCTAAATGAACAATGTGTATAAATTGAAAATCAATTCGATAAGAATAGTAATGTTTACCAAAGAATACACGAGATTTCAGGTAAAAAGTCTGGTTGTTCAAACCCTGGCTGTATCAAAGGAAAAGATGGGTCAATCCTGTTTGAAATGAAGGACAAAATGAGTAGGTGGACGCAATACATTGGCGAACTTTTTGAGGATAGTAGGGAAGCAATGCTGAGTTTTGCAGATGAAGTCAAAGGGGAGAAAATTCTTAAATCTGAAGTCCGTTGGGCAATGTCAAAGATGAAGAAGAACAAAGCAGCTGGACCAGATGGTGTGGTCACTGAAATGTTTGAAGCATTAGAGGAATATGGTGTTGATAGATTAACAGAAATTATCAACAAAATAGTAAGATTAAACGAGAACTTACCGTTTGAAGTTTGATCTTTATTTTATGAATATTTAGGAGGAAGTTATTACATGAGATCCCGTCGCGCATGCGCAGTCAATATTCAAAGCTACAAATGTGGTTACTCTCAGTAGTAAGGAACAGGAACTTACACTTAAGTTTGAAGTTTGGGTGGGTGAGGAGGGCATGTAATAACTTCCTCCTAAATATTCATAAAATAAAGATCAAACTTCAAACGGTAAGTTCTCGTTTAATCTTACTATTTTATTTCATATTTCGTCGTTCGAAATTACATGAGATTTTGAAGCATAGTAGCCACATTTGGAACAACCAACATGTATGGAAAGTGAACACTGATTATGCAGATTGAATTGGATGCTTCTAACCAATGACTCACCATATTTGACAGTTATTGTAGTCTGTTCATACATGTGGCAAAACATTTCACATACAAGACGTCCAAATATAAGACGTCATAATGTTGCAAAAACATTGTTCGTTTCTGTTTCTAGCTTATTCTAGCCATCTGGTTTCTTAATCCCAGTTCTATTAATTAGACAGCTGGTCTCTTAATGCCAGTTCTATTGAAAAGCCTTCTGATGCAGTTCTTAAAGCAGTGTGCTATCTTGTAAGACTGCCTGGGTAAAGTTTCTCTTGTTTTCAAAAGGTTTCCTGTAGAACTTCCTGAACGTTTTCTCTGAAGACCATCCTGCTCGGGCTAGGATCTGGTCCATTGGAAGTGCTGCCTTGGCAGCTGCTGAAGTTGATGCTGCCCGCGTTGAATGAGCCTTATAAACGTTTGTATCCACACCTGCTCTTTGCAAGCAGGTCTTGATCCAGCGAGATAAGGTTTGAGTTGTTACTCTATTATGAGGTCTGGTGTAACTTACAAAGAACGAGTTCTCATTCCCACGAAGTAGTCCTGTGCGCTGGACATAATGTTTCACATATTTTACAATACACAATCTTCTATCAGGAGGATATATGCTTCCAATTTAAACTTAAAATTGGTATTTCCTGGTTTGCTTTGCTTCAAGTGTTCATCCAAATGAAAAACCACAAAGCCCCCTTTTAGGGTCATCTTGTTAGTCTTCAATATATGCAAGGTTTGCACTCTCTGTGCCGATACAAGAGCCATTAGCATACATACTTTGAGTGTTAAATCTCTGAGGTTTAAGGAGTTTACTGGAGACAATTTTCTTAGAAAATTGAGGACTGGACTAATATTCCATATTTCTGTATATCTAGGTAAGACAGGTCTGAGTTGAAAAACACCTCTCATCAGTCTTGTTATAAGTGGGTGAGTACTCATTGTCTGATTACTGTCAACGAGAATCAGAAAAGTGGATAAAGCGCTGCGAGCTGTATTGATCGCACTGTAGCTAAGGTTCCTGTCATGAAATAAACTACTAAGGAATTCTAGTACCGTTTCCACCTCGGCTTGGAGGTAACTCGTATTCCTGCTGTGGCAAAATCTTCGCCACTGTGTGATGTAAACTTGGTACTGCTTGCAGGTTGATGCTCTCCATGAAGCTGTAATGATATCCACTGTTCGTCTGCTTAGTCCCCGATTCTCAAAGGGTTGCCGCATAACCTGCAACATAGGAGGTCAATATTAGCATTAAGAGGGTGGGTGGTGTTTAACACAGGAAGGAGTAGCAAATCTGCTTGCCTCTGGATAAACAATGGCTCTCCTTCCATCATGCTAACCAACTGAGGGAACCACGCCTGAGTGGGCCAATTAGGGACCAGAAGTAACCCTCTAGCTTTATCCTCTCTGATTTTTTGCAAGCATTTGGGGATCATACAGAACGGTGGGAATGCATAGAATGCAAAAGGTTTCCAATCTAGCGTAAATGCGTCAACTGCAAAAGCCCCAGGGTCTGGGTGCCAAGTGACATATTTCTCTACTTGAGCATTTAGTCTTGAGGCGAACAGGTCTATTTCTGGTACACCAAAGTGGGAAACTATTCTATCGAACACTTGTCTGTTCAGTTTCCATTCTGTTCGATCATTAAATTTCCTGGATCTTTCATCTGCTATAGTATTGAGCCGACCAGGTACATGGGCTGCAGAGACCCAAATATTTCGAGAAATACACCACTGCCAAATTTCTCTTGACATCTTGTCACACATTGTGGACTTGCAACCTCCCATGTGATTTAAATAAGCCACTGCAGTGGTATTATCTATTCTTACCATCACATGAACGTTACGCTTATTCATGCAAAAGGATTTTATCCCCAACCCAGCGGCTAGGGTTTCCAGGAAATTTATTTCATTGTTTCTTGCCCTTACTGCCTCAAATTCATTCCATCGACCCCCTGTTTGCTTCTGGAGGTCAGTAGCTCCCCATCCAAGGCCACTGGCATCTGTGTGCAATTCTAAGTCAGGTTTTTTCCTAACAATTGGGGAGGAGGCCATAGAAACATTGTTCATCCACCACTTTAACTCCTCTTTTGCCTCAAGGGACAACTTCATCTTTCTGTCAAAATGGCCCCTGTTTTGTCTGAGGGCTGCAATTTTGTCCCTTTCCATTGATCTATAGTATAAGGGGCCATACTCAACCGCAGGGAAAGTAGCTATGACCTTCCCAATCACTCGTGCTACCATTCGTATTGATGGAAGGTACGTGCCCATTAATTCACGGCATATATCTTTCACTTCTTGTGCCTTTGTTTGAGGCAATTTAACAATCATACTCTCAGTGTTAAGAATGAAGCCAAGAAAGGCTAGTTCACGTGTTGGGATGAGCACTGATTTTTTAGTGTGAATGAGGAATCCTAATTCTGAGAGGATCTTGGTTGTTGCACTCACACTCTCTTTAAGCTTCTCTTTTGTCTCACCAATAATTATGGTGTCGTCCAAATATCCTATGACTGTATGACCTGCTTGACGCAGTTCGGCAAAGACTGGCTTCAGCAATTTTGTGAACAGTCTGGGGGCTGTGCTGAGCCCATTAGGTAAGGCTGCAAATTGCCAGCGCTCACCCTGCCACATGAACCTCAAGTATTTTCTACTATTTGGGTCTACTGGAATGGAGTAATAAGCATCTTGGAGGTCGATTGATGCAAGATAACAGTGCGGAGAAATCAAGTGCTTGGCAGTGTGGATGTTATCCATCTTAAAGTGTTGTACGTTCAGACTTTTATTAAGCTCTGATAAGTCTAAGATCATACGAGTACCCCCATCTTTCTTGGGTCTCGTGAAGATGTTTGAGAGGAATTCTCCCTCTTCAAATGAGCAAGGTTCTATTACGTTTTTTGCTTGTAGAGCCAAGATTTCTTTAGTAATCTGATTTATTTCTAAAGGGCTCTTTTTGTAACCATAGAGGGGCTTATTTCTTGAGGGAACCCCTTTCGAATAATCAAATTCGATCTCATAGCCTCGCACTGCTGATAGCAGAAAAAGATCTGACGTTAATTCACGCCATCTACGATAGAAATATATCAATCGACCACCAACAGGCACATTTGAGATGCATTCTTGTTGTAATGTACATGAAGTAGAAGGAGCATTAATCTTAACATTCTCAAAATATTCATATGTGCTACTTACCTCTTTGGGTAATGGTGTAGCTATTTCCTCCTTGCGGCCTGTGGCCGCTGGAAGGATTGGGTTTGTTTCCCCATGCTCATCGTCTGGGTGTGAGGCGGAGCTCTGTAAGGTCTGCCTCGTTGGGTTCGCTGGCCTAAAAAAGGCCTGTTGTAGTTCCCACTTGCGGGCCTGCTACTTGGAAAAGTTTGTGATGTGCCGGTGGCACGGTTCCATCCTTGTCTGCGGTATTGAAAAGTGCTGGACGCTTGCGTCCTGTACGGATGGTACTGGGGGCGGGGTGTACGTTGTCCACGCACCACGCCAGATGCAGCTTTTTGTTGTTCTGTAAGATCTTTGACTCTCTTTGTTAAGTCATCGCCAAATAAGTACTGACTCACTGGTGTGGCAGGTTTGCATAGATGTGAGTACTTGGCATTTAAGTCTGGCTTAATCTGATCTTTGCGTAAGCAGTTGATTTCAAAGTTTGTGTTACACAGCAATGCCAATGCATCCTGTTGTGTCTCTGATAGGCTATCGGGGGACAGAGTTTGAATAAAAGCTGTGAGTCCCCTTGTCAAGGGCTTTTGGATTCTTTGCAGTTTCAAATCACGGCTTCTTGTTTGCGAGGATAGGTTTTCCCATATTGCTGCATTCACTTTGGGGCAACACAGTGGAGTACAATTGCTTGGAGGAGGGTATTTCCCTCCAGCTTCCTCCAACACATTTTCCTCTAGCTGGTTGGACATGAGGTACATGGCAGACTTTGCTAAATCATTGTGGATCGCGCCACCTACCCCAGTAGGGATAGCAAATTTCTGAGCCAGGGCAGGAACTTTGTCCATATTCTCCTGGTCTAAACCTGGTGCAACAGTTTCGTTGACATCACCCTCATCCATGCTGCCAATGTCATATGAATTAGGGCATTGGCCCATGTTTCCAGTGTCAATATGCTCAAAATCATCATCATCATGTTCAACTTCAAGAAATCTCACGTTCGCCGCAGCTGTACATGCTGTCGGGAGTGAATCCCCGGTGGGGCGAGTTGCAGATTGACAAGGCAAAAAATCCACCATTCTCTCCATTAAGGATTCCAATTTGTCAAGTCTTCCTCGTAAATCCGTGAAGTCCTCCTTTTCTTCAGGCTTTTTGCCCTTCTTTTTAGGCCCAGAGTTCTTAGACTCATTCGGGGCAGGCTTTGCCAAGACACTTTTGCGTTTCGTATCGGAGGATTTCACTGCCGCTGAGCGCTTTGGCTCAGGCTTCGTAGAGGTCCCCGCGGCGGTTTCGCCCGGGGAAGTTCCGGCTTTAGCCGTGCTCAGCGTTCCGCTGGTTTTCTGCTTGGTGCTGCCGTTGCTGCTTGACGGAGACGCCATCGTGTCCGTGGAATCGGAGCAAAACTTCGATATATGATATAAAAACAGCACAGATTCTCAAAAGTCTTCAAAAAACATGAAAAAGGAGAGTTTCTCTCCCTAATGTTGTATTTTTTCGAAAACGCTGGTCCGAATAAACGCCGAAAATTAGGTATTTTGACTGCTGAGGGAAAGTTACTTTCCCGGTAAAAATCAATTGCGCGGCGAATTGACTGCGCATGCGCGACGGGATCTCATGTAATTTCGAACGACGAAATATGAAATAAAATATATGATGACGGAACATTTCCAGATGAATTGGGCAGATCCATTTTCATTACTCTCCCAAAGAAACCGGGAGCCGTGGATTGTGAGCAATATAGGACAATCAGCCTTATTTGCCATATCACTAAGATTATTTTGAGAATTCTGCTTTTGAGAGCAAGAAGAAGCATAACTCCCATGATCGGAAGGGAACAATTTGGTTTTGTAAAGGATGCGGGCACAAGAAATGCAATGTTTGCGGAGAGAGCAGTCGAAATGCAAAAGGATGTGTACATGTGTTTTATTGATTATTCAAAGGCTTTTGATAAAGTAAGACATTCAGAACTTTTTGAAGAGCTGAGAAAGCTTGATATAGATAGGAAAGATCTAAGACTGCTACAAAGTCTATATTGGAATCAGTTTGCGTGCATCAGGGTAGAAGGAGAGTGTAGTGAATATATCAACATCAGACGGGGAGTCAGACAGGGTTGTGTTATGTCGCCAGACCTGTTCAATATGTATAGTGAAATCATTCTAAGAGAATTGGAAGATGAAAATGGGATACAAGTGGGTGGTCATTCAATCACAAATATTAGATATGCTGATGACACTGTTTTATTTTCTGAATCAGAGAAAGATCTCCAAAGACTCCTGAATGTAGTTGTAAAAGAAAGTGAGAGAATGGGACTAGGAATCAACTATACCAAGACAAAGTGCCTGGTGGTATCCAAGAAGAGCAGTCCAAAATGTAACTTTAAACTGAAAGAACAGACTATTAAACAAGTCTCCTCATTTAACTACCTCGGCAGCATGATTACCGAAGATGCCAGATGCGAGACAGAGATCAAGAGAAGGATAGCTCTCGCTAAATCTGCATTTTCAAAGTTAGGCAAAATTCTGACAAATTGAACAATGTGTATGAGGACCAGAATAAGGGTATTGAATTGTTACATCTACCCAGTACTTATGTATGGTAGTGAAACATGGACTTTAGCCTCTGATACTAAAAAGCGTTTGGAAAGTTGCGAAATGTGGTTTCTAAGAAGAATGATGAAAATCCCCTGGACTGACAAAGTTAGTAATGAGGAAGTTCTTACACGAGCTGGAGTGCAAAGGAAAATGATACGTGAGATGTTGATTAGGCAGTTGAAGTTCATGGGTCACATTACACGTAAAGAAGGCTTAGAGAACCTTGCTTTGACATGGAAAATTGTGGGAAGAAGGAGTAGGGGAAGAAGGAGGATACTTTGGATGGACAGTCTGCAGAAATTGTTGGAAGAGAGAGGAGTGAAAGAACTGGGAGTGGTACTAATACAGAAGGCTAGGAGCCGAGGGTTGTGGAACAGCATGATCGCCAAAGTCAAACGATATGGCACTTAGAGAGAGAGAGAGGGTTACACACTATATATATGCAATATTGGATAGCCGAAGAGAAAAGGCACTAGGATGATTGATGATATACCCTACTTTGGTATGCATAGAATAGACATATTACATGTATGTTGGAGTTATTCTTTTTGAAGAGGCCTTTTCTTCTTTAATGTTAACGTGACCCATTAATCAATGTCCTAGTCTTGTACATATTTATCATTTTGCTTTTGACTTTATTATGGAAAATCTTGACTATAACAACGTCCTTTATCTTTCAATCCCACAAAGAACAATACATTTCAAGTGATGACAGCAATGACAGTAACTTTCGACACGAAACACAACGTGATTTATTGTTTAGTTACAGTTTGCGAAATCAACCCAAGTTCATTCTTTAGGCAGGCTTACGTTCGACATGACTTCCTTGTTGAGACCACGATAACATTTGTCAGCAGTTGGATCTTATCTCACTACACTCTACTTAACCATTATTCAATCTGTTTGAAACTACCCTTTTTTTTTACAATGGATGCAATGACACTGTTATTTTACTTATTTCTGCAAATCTCATCTTTTCATCGAGGCTTTGCACTCGACAACTGCACTGACATACAAAGACATAACCGACTGGCGAGAAGTAAGTACTTATATCATTCATTTGTTTAAGGGAGGGGGGGGGGGGTGGAATGAATCGGGGCGAGAGATAAAAGGAGCACTTTTAACAAGCTTAATTTAATGTATCTAGTATTAGTATTGTTTTTATCATTTAGTCTTGTGGAATCATTTTGTATTCATTAATTTATTTATTCTAGAAACTTAGAATTACAATTTTTATATTTTCATTTATATACATGATCATTAATTAATTGATTTATAGATTTATTTAATCATTTCATCTCAACTAAATATATATGTGTATTTGTTTATTTATCTTTTTACAATATATA